>QVNV01007150.1:0-21528 GCA_014825455.1 Pseudomyrmex pallidus | reverse complement strand
CCGCATCCTTTCAAAGCAGCGCGAACACCCGCAGTGTTCTTCGCGCTTGCTGTAATTATGTATGTTTTATCCGGAATATTTGGTCTTGTTGGTCTGTACACAATAGCGAATATATGCAACTTCTTAATGGGTTTCGGCCTTCTCACGCTTATACTATGGGCTTACATCAGGTATATTATATTATCACAATTACATGCGTAAGACAAAAATCTATTATCATTCATTATTCTCTTATTGTATTTTGCTTGAATATTTACTCAGGTATAGCGGAGAATTCAGAGAATTTGGCACACAGATAGATGATATGGCCAATAAAATATGGGAGAATGTAAGTATAAAAATTATAAAACTTAAGTTAATCGAAAGCTTTCGTATGCATTTCCTATTTAAATTTTTATCTCGTATGAATAAACAATGCTTTTCTGATAAAAACTATATATATTGTTCACAGTGTACTAGTGAAAAACAATATTTGAAAAAGGTAGAGATTTTTTTACTTATTATTAATGTTATATTAAACGTTTATTATGTATTTTTCTTTCTCAAAAAAAATTATTTACGTAAAATATAAAACTTCAATATTTATCAATAAAACTTCTTAGAGAATTAATAGTATGAAATATTTTTACAAGTAATATTTAAATTTGCACTGAAGTCACCTATGTACAAAAATTTATATGTTTTTATGCGTAAACAGCACTTGTCACACTGCGTATATTATGCATATTATTGAGTCTTTCATGTATTATAATTAATACGTAACATTTTTTTATTGCAACAGGTCTGGCTATGCGCTCATCTTTGTTATAAATTAATATATAAATTAAGATACCTGATCCTGTCCGTTGTCGTAATCATATTTGCAATACCTATATGTCATATTACTTACCTCGTTCTTCGTAACCATGGCTATATATGATCTCACGCTTTAATTCCTTTTAAATTTTAATTCTGTAACTTATCAAATCTCATTATCTTTCGTATCGCTTCTCAATATATTTTTGATATGTTTAACACGTTTATGTGTTTTACTTAATTCTTTTCATCAAAACAAAGTTTGGTATGATCCAAGTTAATATCACCCTCTCTTATTGTTTTTATTTATTTGATTTTTTTTTATTTATTCCTGTGATAAGCTGAGTGCTAACAGGAGCAAATATCGAAAAGGTATGGCATTTGGCTGGCTACATATATTCAAATGTTCAATAATAACTGTTCTATTGACTATACTTTTCTTAATTGTTCTATTGACTATACTTGTCTTCAAACATTACGACTTGTTTGATCAAAGTCGTGTAACTATTATCTCACTTCTGTGTTGTAAATTTTATAAATATATGTTATTTTGTAAAACTAATAAATAATTTACAATCTTGACATTTTTTATAGACTGAGACACATAGTCTTACGTTCAAATAATTTGTTGTATATATGAAATAATGATGCAAGAAATTGTTTTTGTTTTTCTTCAGTTCATGAAGCCAATCTACCAACACTTCGTGGAGAAATCAGTGCCTGGCGGTGTCATGGCAATGGCGCAGGTTGCTGAAATAGCGGTAACAAATTCAACATTGAACGCCACTGTCACTGCCAATGGCAAACCTAAATTAATGTAATATTCATTCCTACAATGGTTCGATTATTGATACTAATTGAAATGCTATATCCTTATGTATGTTAATATTATTATAAGTGGCAACTAAAAAAAAATTTTACAATACAAATAATCTTTTGACACCGCCATAAATAATTTTTTCTTAAATCAGATTACGACTTAAACATACTAATCTAAAATGACTGTGAATGTATATACACATGAATTATTCTACTCGTAAAACAGCGTTAGTTTGGTGGAAAATCGTGTGATTATTAGTATTGTCTAGTTTCTAGTATATCCTTGGTATAATGTTGTTAAAAATAAAATATTTCTTATATACACTGGTGGAAGATATAATTATTATTGTAGTTTGATCTGAAAGTTTTATTACAGGGATGTTAATATACCTTAAAGTTACACAAGTTTATATATTAAAAAAGTAAAAAAATGCATTTGTAAAATGTTGAAAAAGAAATTGAACATCTTTTTCTTGGTCTTCATTAATCATATATACAATCTGTTTGATTTTATCTAATTTTTCTTTTCGTTTTACATAAGCAGGGTTTTGTTTCGTGTATTTTTCCTCTCAAAATTAATTTGTTTGTTATTTTATCTGTTATTTATTATATGCTTAGTCTAACAAGTTTCAGATTATATTTGTGCCAGAAATGCTCTACGTCAATTAATTGTATCAAGCTATTGGTTAATAAAAGAGAATGTATATACTGTACGATGTTATTCTGTGTTTGAAAAAGTGATAAAGATACGTAGAATTTGCTGACATACAATGTATGTAAACGAAATTTTAATTATGCGCCATATATTTTTTTTTCATCCTGTAGTATATGAATGCAATGCTCGAGAGAAATTCGTTATATTATCCTATTTATAGGTGTAAGATAAATCTTATTGCCAACACATTGTTAAATAGTGCTCAAATTTGTATTGTAGACGATGCTGGACTCTATGTTTTCTATATTGCTCATTGAATAAAACTGATAGATCTCTTATCTAAACAATACTATTTCAAAGTTAACTTTTGGATGTAATATATACATATATATATATTATATATATATTATTTATTTATATATGTATACTTATATTTACAAAACAACTTATTGTAAAACTTAATTTTGTGTGTTGTAAAAAATTTTGTTCAGTGAGTAATTGTGGCAATACAATTTGACATATGCGTATATACATATATATTGAAACTCTCTACCAAGTCTTGCCAAGTAACTGTATGCTTTATGTTCGAGTTACGTTATATATTTAATAAAGTGATATGTTTATGTGTTCGTAACTCAGAGAAAATTCTACAGTTCACATACACACACCATGATATTCAGTAGTAAATTATATTTTTGGATTATGACAGTAATAATTATATAATACAAAGTTTTGATTATAACAAGTATAAAAAACTTAACGTATTTTTTATAAATAATGAAAACTAAAATAATAGACAAAAACTTTATTTTGCTTTTTTTCTGACATTGTAACTATGACAAATGTACTTGGTGATGGTTTTACATATATAATAACATTCTCTGTAATTTAAGGATTTGACATATTAAAATATTTCATCCATGAAGATGCACAAAATATTTTTTTATAGTAGAATATAATATTCCTTATTATTTTTTGTTTTTCATTTGCTGAATTATAACAATGGAAGGCGGAAAGAGAACTTGTATTAATATAGTTGTATTTGATGTTTTATTATTGTATTCAATAATTTAGAATAGAGTGGGTGTACATAAGTATAGCAGAAATGCACGTTATAAAAAGTGCCATTAACTTTATTTCTGGATTATGATTATTTCTGCGAGTTACGTCTAACGTGCTATATTTATCTACTAATCTTGCAAAACTTCAGATTTTATTTATAGTAAACTTTCATAAAGTGTGTGTGTTTATATATATAGTAAATAAATTTAGCACACAAATATTCCAAATTCAAATCTGTGTAAGTTCAGTATGATTGTGTGCAATTGATTAAACAGCTACTTAACACGCGGTATCATATTTTAAATTGAGGAAATATATGTATGTAATAATCATTATTAAATCACAATGTCAATATTAGAGCGATTTTACTGTTGCGAAATTTTATAAGATAATTGAAGACTCTGACATTTAAAAAATTATATAATCACGATTCAATTATTATTATTTGCAGATGTCAATATTTATATGAATAAAACTTATACTATATTTTGCACAATTGTGATGTAAAAGAAAAATATAATCATGACAACATTTTTTATTAAGGAAGTTTTTATATGTATAATTGAAACTATATTAACAAAAGTTACCTTAATTACAACTTTTCTATTTATTATAAGAAAAAACATTTCGAGCGTATTACATTAAACAGTTGCATATACAGTTTTATTCTTTCAACCACTTCTTTTATACTAATATTGTAATGAAAATAATATGGAATAAATATATATATATATATTTGTACATCTACACAGCTACAATAATCAAAAACAGAAAAAACTTAATTAAATGCTACTAATTTTTTAAGATTATATATATATATATATATGTCACAAATAGAAATAAAGACATATTTTTCTATTTATAAACTGTATTTTATTTCTTAAATTAAGTAATAACAATGTACATGAGTGTAATGTTAAATATACAGTTAAGTTTTAAACATTTTTCTTACCATGTCATTACTTCTTTGAATTGATTCCTGCAATCTAGTGCTATAGGTAATAAAGTGTTCTTTTACTGTATAGTTATTAGGTTCTAACGCAAGCGCTACTTTCAAATCTGCCACAGCCTTTTCATTATCCTTCATATTTCCATATGCCACTCCTCTTCTATATAAAGCTTTAACATTTTTTTTATCTTTGTCTAAAATTTTGCTACAGAGAGCAACAGTGTGTTCATAATTGTTTTGACTTAGTTGACAAGTAGCCATATTATTATACAATGCAAGACGTAAATCATTGATATCAGACTCCAATTGCTTGTTTAACTCTAGGTCTGGATCTGGTATTGGTTCCATTGTTATCAAAATTTTGCATCCTCTACTAAATTTATGGAATGCATCCATGATTCTAGAATCTTTGAACAATTTGACACCCTGTTCTTTGTATTTCAAAGCTAAGTTATATTTTTCTTCTGCGCTCCATTCCCAGATTGGTTTATGACGTTCACATCGAGTCAGTGTGATCTCAAATTCCACTGTTACAAATTTATTATTGCCTTTTGATTGTTCCATAGTAATAGTAACATGACTTTTCTCAAAGATATTCATCATTTGAATTGCTCGTTCAATTCGCTTATCAATTTCTGCACTTGCTTCACCAATGATTAACACTTTTTCACATTCACTATCAAGAATTTCAGTATAATATTTTTCTTTCAGATCATCTTTTGATATTCCTGTGACATTTATTTTCTGAATGGTAATATTACAGGTAGAACATTCCGTTGGTTTCTTGGAAAACACTCCAGGTTTCAATATGTTCTTCTTGATGCTTTTGTCGAAAGATTCCCACGATCGCAACATAGTGATAATACGTTACCATTCAATTCTATATAAAAAAGATTTTATTAACATCAAGTAGTTTTAAAAAAATAATAGAAGTCTAAAAAAATTAAATGTGTTCGCGACTTTCTTACTTCAGCATGTATGTCAAAATGTCACTTACTGTAAATTGTAAATAATAATACTGAAGAGTATTATAATGTAACTTGAAGATATCCGGTAATAAACACCGTTTTATATTGTAGAAAATTTTATTAATTTTTTGATGTTATCCTATCGCCTTCTGGAATAATGTATTTGTTCGTTCAATGCGTTTTTACCAGAAATTAAAGAACCTGACAGAAAGAAGCGTCAGTCAGTCTACCTTGTAAACCAAACTATTAAGCGTTAAAGGTGTTCACAAGACGCGAGAACGTGTTATGCGCGGTTAAACGCGACGCAAAAGCTAATCAATATGCTGTTTTTCCATAAGAACACACAGCTGATTGGCTATTGCGTCGCTTCTAGCCGCGCGCAGGACGTTGCCGAATTCTGTCTGTTAAGAGACTTAAAAGTCTGTGTACATGGTTTAAGATGGTCATTTGTGGTCAATGCTTTATTTGTGTATGCAGCCTTTAAAGATAGATGTGAGAGAAAGAAACAGAAAGAAGCAAGACACAGAAGTATTGTTAAAATAGTGATAGTATAATAGTATATCAACAAATTACTTAAATATTGTAAGTGCAAAAGAGTACGAAAACATGCCAACGTATGAAATGCCATTATTGTTACGTATTACGAAAAAGGTATTATAATTTTAGGTTATTACAAGCTATAATTTTTACTCACACTTGTTTTATATACATAATATTGTTGCATATACTATTTGTTATAATATAACAATAAGTCATTATTACCATTTAGCACTTATGTGCTTGTGATTAATATACTATATGCAAATAACATCTATCTTCAATGTTTTTGGCATATATAAAATAAAAAATCTTCATCTATATTTTGTAGCCTGAACTAGTAGCAACTTTAAAAAGAACAGCTGGATTAATATTTAACACTGGTGGTTTTATCAGAAAAATGGAAAATTGGGGCATAAAACATCTTCCATGTAAAGTCAGTGCTCATAGTCATGTTTATAAAGAAGCAAAGTAAGCATATAGTTATAATATGTATAAGATAAAATATAATTGTATATTGCACATTGGAACAAGTCAAATATAATTAAAAAGTAATATATTCTTTTCCTTAGTGTTTAAATATTATTTATTACATATTTCTATGAAAATTATATAGTTTTTCTATTTTTCTTATTTGTAGCCATTTTCTTATATATTTTGATGCACCTTCAAAAGAGATAGATAAGATTTTTGATGAATGCAATCGAGATGTTGATATTGTTAGACTGAAGATATATAAAAAAACTGAGTTACACAAGAGACCATGTACTTTTCATGAAGAAATGTTACCACCTCCTTACAGGTATTTCACGAGTATTTTTTATTTTGTAACCAAATAATATACAATGAAGTATTAAAGTTGATAGGAGCCAATGTGCTGGATGTACATGTAATTGTATATGTATTTTTTTCTTAAACATATAAATTAATATATGAAAGAGAAAGATTTGAAATAAACTTAAGTTATAATAATTTAGTAAATTTAATTCGAATCTCCATGTGTAGTAATTTACACACATGTAACAATATTTACACGTTTAAAGGAAGAAAGAAATATATGTATATTTGCATGTACATTTAATATTATATTGGCGTATATCGGCGTTAATACTTACAATTAGTTATACATATATTTTCATGAGTTTTTAAATTGTTGTGTAATTAATATAATTTAACTGTCATACAGGCCTAGTGTCCAAAAGTTAATGGAAGCTTCAAAACAACAGCATAGGAACAAATATAAATTTAAATATAACAGCAGATTGGACTACTATCCTTTTAATAAGTAATTATAGAAATAGTTTTTCTTTTATTATACAATTACATTTGTACATATGTACTGTAAGAATATTTCAAAAAACTTATAAATATTAAATATATCTATTAGAAGAAATAACTTGTATAATATTTGAAAAGTAATTTTCAAATAATTTAATTAAAAACTTGTTATTTACACCCCAACAATATTACATATCTATATCTGCGTCAACAATTTTGTTCTTATACCTTTTAATTTAAATTATAAACTTTCACAAAATTGTTTATTTAATGCACCTTTATAGATAGGCTAGCCCATGTTATTATTATGATTATTTCTACCGCTATCGCTATTTCTTCGCATTGTGCAAGGGGCTTAACGCAAATCGGGATAGAAACTATATGTATATGTATGTATATGTGTGTGTGTGTACACACACACATACACACATATATATATATATATATATATATAGATTTGCTGATTGTGAGACGATTTGATTGGCTGGAACGTTAATGTGGCGTAAGTTACGCTTACCAGTTACACTGCAAAGAAAAGCAACCCTAAAAGGCTTTCAGTACTGACAGTGAATATTTAATGCAAGTATACTCAGAAATCTCAGTATGACGTATGGACTTTATCGGTTCCTTGAGTCATATTTGTACCAAACTAATCTAACCAGTGAACAGTTTTAACGTTGCATTTAGTAGCATATACCAATCTTTATATTTGATAATAAGTAACCTCGTAAAATGGCAACGACGGAAAATTTTAAATATGTTTATCAATTGCCATTTTCTGAACGGTCGGAGTTTTGTAAAATTATGAATCAAAATGACAAGTGGGAAGAATTAGCTGGTAAGTTACCGGGAAATCCCAACGCTTACAAAATGTATGTACTTATTTGTTACTACATAGCTCATAGCCACTGCAATTCTACATTCCAATTTTATTGTACCTCTTAACTCTGTGTAATCTTTTTGATATTACTTTATGTAATGGTAAATTACACACTAATAACTACGGTGCCAATATACAGTATTTATTTAGATATGTAGATATGTTCATGCACAAGTTAATTAACGTACAGTATTTTATATACATTGGCAGGTATCTGGATGAAGTATGATGTTTTAACAATACAAAGTCTACGAAAAGAAAAAAATCCCACAGATGAACTTTTAACTCTTTGGGGTCATCACAATCATACAATAACGGAATTGTTTGTCTTACTGTCCAGAATGCAACATTATCAATCAATGGTCCCTTTGTTAGGTTTTGTTGATCAGAAATTTCATCCACTTTTACATAATGGAGAAGGCAATTTACAAAACATACCACGCAATCAGCTAGTCAACAGGAATACTAAAGATTTAAAAATTGGCATACAAAATTTTAATCAACGTGTATCTCCACAACAAAGCATTAATAAAATTTTAAATCAACCAATGGCACAACTAGCTATTAGTCCAAGCAACTCTAACAATTTGTTAGCAACTTTACCAGTAGGACCTGCTGTCTTATCACCTTCTCCTCAGAATATCAGTGGTAAAAAGATCAATAAGTCACCATTACCAAGAACAGAAACTAGTTTGCCACATGCAAGTTATAATGAACTAGCTATTGCTACAAATGAATGGAATCAGCACAATATATTGGGAAGGGGTGGTTTTGGAACAGTATACAGAGGTATTTACAATATAAAATATTCATACAAAAGAAGTTTAACTCTAAAAAGAACTTAGATTATTAGATATGAAGAAACATCATTTAGGAAAATTATATTTGTATATACATTGTAGGCGTTTGGAAGAATACAGACGTCGCAATAAAAAGACTCCGACAGAAGGGATCTAATTCCGATGAAGCATACATGCTGCAATTGCAACAATCGTTAAAAGAAATAAAGATTTTAAATTCTCGCGCTCATGAAAACATTTTACCTTTATATGCGTACAGCTTCGATGGCGAAGCACCATGCTTAGTTTATCAACTGATGAAAAATGGATCTTTAGAGGCCAAGTTGCTATTAAAAGATAAGACTAGGCCATTAACGTGGATACAAAGACACGAAATTGCTAAAGGTATAGCGCGTGGATTGCAATACTTACATACAATTGGAGAAAAACCATTGATACACGGAGACATTAAAAGTGCCAATATTTTATTGGATACAAATTTTGAACCTAAAATTGGCGACTTCGGTTTAGCGCGAGAAGGCCCCGAAAGAGATAGTATGACAGTAAGTAATGTTTGTGATAAAATATTAATACGCAACGTGTTAAAAAGAGGTATATTTAGAAAATTATATAAATTTTATATTCTTGCATTTGACTGATGTTTAAATGTTATTAGGTTAGCAAGATTTATGGAACTAGGCCATATTTGCCTGAGGAGTTTTTACTCAACAAAAAGTTGTCCACAAAAATAGATACATACAGTTACGGCATAGTTTTATTCGAAATGGCAACAGGTCTTCCTGCTTATGACAATTCACGACCCGAAAAAAAATATTTACGAGAAGTAATTGACGCTTGGGAAGAAAAAGATCTTTCTCTATTGATGGATAAAAAAGCTGGTGAGAAGGACAAGCTTGTTTACGGAAATTTAATAACTCTGGGAAAATTGTGTACTCATCGATTGGCGCAAAATCGGCCAGAAATGGAATTTATATTTCGAAAATTGAACGATTTTTTTTTTTTTTTTTTTTTTTTTAACGTGGAATACATAGTGACGATAAAGTTATAAATATGGGGATAAATACGAAAAAGAATATTGTGATACAAAAAACCTGTGTGTGCCTAATATATTATAAATTTTATACATATATCAAATACGTATACGTATATTTGTATATATTACACATTGTTACGTGTTATTCAGCATTTATTACAATTTGTTTTATATGATGTTACAAAATAAAGCATGTTAATTTCTTTAATCACGAATTCAATTTGTATATCTGTTCAAAACGATTTTTAAAAATATATTAACAACATACTTTTATTAAAGTGTGTTTTATATTATTCACTTTTTTTTAACGTTTTTTTTCTCTTTTTCTCTATTTTATTTTTTTGAGAGGACAAGACAAGAAAACTAAACAACATAATAAAACTTATTATTTATTGAACAACACAATAAACTTATTTATTTTGTCTCTGTAATCTGCAAAATAGTATTGTTCGTTTGTATATACATATAATAAAACTGTAGTATATACATTATGTATATTGATATCATGATGTTTTAACGTAACAATAAATGAAAACTATAAAAGAAAGTTAAATTCTATATTTATATCTAATAGAAAAGAACTAATCATCCAATAATTCTATATTATTGTTATAAATTTTTAAAATAATCTTAAATGAGATGTATATACAGTAGTCCCTCGCATATTTGCCTCATATTTTCCTCAATATCTCTCTGCGAGTCGTCCCTACTAATTTCTAGACGTGCTTCGCAGAAAGCATCGGCCGAATGGGACGACTGTCAAATACTTTAATGTAAAAATTGTAACTAGAACGCATATTATATGATTACATATGTTTAATTATTATATATTTTTATATAATAAAAAATAAGTGTAAAATTCGGAGTATTCTACTCTAAAACTATATTCGTAATCAAAACTCTTTTTTTACTAGGATATTTAAAGTTCTATATTTTTCGTGATTTTAAAAACTTACATATATAAATACATATATGTAACATATATATTATCTAGGATATAAATCTTTTAAAGATTATCTCTTGTGATGATGCGGACCACAAAGTGATGATCACAAAAGTTTTCTCAGTCCTTTTTAAACTAAACATTATTTATATATATTGTTAATACATATAAAATGAGTTTTCAAACAAATCAACACTTTTTCACGTTGATCGCGCATGTTGTCGACCTAATAATTTAACTAAATAAGTCCGTCTTAGATGTGATTTTCTTTAACGTCGGCAAAATATTGATCGAACTATATTGACCGTTACATAACGGTATTTTTAAATCGGAATTGTCAACGGTTTTGATTAACTCTTGTTTCTTTTCCTCTTGTTGCGTGAGAATTCGCAGAAAAAATATCAGTGATAGGATTATTGTCGTTACTCCGACTACGCCAAGCAAATACATCAACACTGTTTGTACAATCGGAAGCACTTGCAATGCGAGTTGTATTCCAATCTGTAGATACAGCGGTAGCTTCACTATGCTCTATAAAAGTAAATTTATTTTTTACATATACTACTAATTATATGTAATAGAAACAAATAAATTGTTTGTGCGATACTTTAACTAACACGTACACGGTTGCGTTAAAAACAATTTTAGAAAAAGAGCGAGATGTAAATGATAAATGTAGAGAAACATCTACTGATATGTAAAAACTGCAGAGTGCAAAACTCATTCTAAAAAAGTTTTCTAAAAATATCACCGCGCGAACAACAATTCTCTCATTTCCAAAATATAATTGAAAATCTAATTGAAAAAAATCTCGATTTGTGTCTAGATATAACTAATACTTTCGCGTTATGTATCCAATGTTACTACACGTACGTGTAAACTCGTCCAGTCTTTTTTTTTTTAAGATTGCCTATGACGCTATTAATTATGTTGCTTCACTAATTGCAATCAATAAGTAAAAAACGACGTTAGAGAAAGTAGAGAGACATATATGTAATCAACATAGCTTTCACAAGCAAAAAAAGACCGAGATATGTGTACATTGAGTTTTAACCACATTACTCACCATTTCAGTCCACATTAAAGGTACTGTTAAATTGTTAAAAACAGTAATGTCTGGATTATAGCGTGTGTGGTGCATTACAAGATTTGTTTGTATTCTTGAACGTCCTTGTACAGGTACCCCGAGTGTCTAAAAAAAAAAAGTATAGTATGAATTAATATAATATCTGATATATATATATATATAGTATATGCGTGATACGCTGAAAATGACCTTTTATACATGATCTTAATACTTTTTTATTTATTACGATTTGATTTCAAGGTTGTTTATTTTAATTAAAAAAAAAAAAATTTTATGTACATCTTTCCATTTAATAAAATATTTTTTTCATCAAACAATTACTTGGAAGTTAGATAAGTTTAAATTGCTATTGGATAACTAACACTATATTGGATAATATAAACAGGTTTTGAGATTAAATAATCTGTGTCACGTAAGACTTACTCAACTCTTAATTGCAGACAATACGAATTGATTGAACTAAGAAACTTACTTATTGCGATTGTTAATTTTTAATTATCTACCGCGTTATTACATATTATTTGTATCGAGTTTTTCCAAGTAATGTCTTTTCAAAAAAATTTTGAGTATAAAAGTATAATTTATTTCAATTATAAAATTTATAACTTAATCTGATCAATTTTAAAATATAATGCATTTAGATAATATTTGGTGTATTATTATTAATATACTATTTCATATATTATATTGAATATCACTTACTGGTTGCAGTATTACATAGGAGTCATGCTTTTCTCGGTTCGGTTGGAGACCCTCTATGTTTTCCAGTAATGTCGGATCGGCATCAAGAAAGTGTGGAAGCGATACTGCTGCCGGGATATCTAAAAGTAAGCAAAAACATAAATTTACATTTAGTGAGTGTTATGACATTGTGTATTTTTAGATTAATACACAAAAAATAAAATTTTTTATACTTATCATCAATATCGTGACGCACTCACGCGGGAAGTAAAATGATAATTTAGTGATTTATACATGTGCAAAATTTATTAGCAAGAATGCGCGAAATGCTTACGCATTTAGTATTACCAAATGCAAATAACGTTAAAATATAAAAACCAAATGTCACTAAATGCAAATAACGTTAAAATATAAAAAACTAATTGTTGAATATAAAACTGTTGCATCGTAAAAAGTGTAAGAAAGTTTTTCAACTGTTTGCGCACACACGCATTATATAATAAAATCATAAGTACAAAATTTGTGCATTAATAAACAATATTTTATTTGCAATAAAATAATGCAAATCAGAAAAATAACATGATGCAATAACAGAATGTAATAAAATGATAGTCACATAATTGCCGTTAAGAAATAACGTACTGTAGTAACATGGTGTTAAATCCATCAGTCCTTTTTTCAAACAGTTTCCCTTGTTGAGGCAATAGCATTCATTCTCTGGATTTTGATCGGGCGGGTCGGCGAAATCGTCTTTGAGAACGTAAAGATATCCCGGCAAACCTTGGTCGGTCAGAACTTCTTTCTTAAAGACAATTGGCAATGCTCGGCAAAACGCTTTTCGATAGACTCTAAAAACGGCACGCTTGTCCATGTTTGACGGAAATACAATGCCTTCTGTGGCGCCTTGAATTATGTTGCATGTATTTCTAAATATAAAAAAACAATAAAAAATCTGTCAAAACATACCTAGGCAGAAGTAACAATAATGTTTAAAAAAAACGTAGTAAAAACGTAAATATATTGAACGTTTTTCGTACATGTTTAAAATATTCAGATTAAAGTTTTGGACATATCAACGTTCAATAATTACACAACGAATTAATTACGTTTAATTACACAATGGATCTACTTAAAAGTTGTGGAACACTAAGCAAATTCAAAACAACGATTAGTCTACTTGCTAAGCAAATATGACTGAAAAAAAGCAATTAAATGTGATTAAAGTTCTTATTTTTTTGGATCCAATCAATTACATTCAATTGCCCAACGAGTAACGAGTATATTTAATAAAGAAAATTCACACATTTAAAAGAAATTTTTTATATATTTT
This sequence comes from Pseudomyrmex pallidus, assembly GCA_014825455.1. Lineage (NCBI taxonomy): Eukaryota > Metazoa > Arthropoda > Insecta > Hymenoptera > Formicidae > Pseudomyrmex > Pseudomyrmex pallidus. The sequence goes on along the minus strand of QVNV01007150.1, from coordinate 7,711 downwards.
TAATTGCTAAAAGCTTATTATTTTACACAAAAAATTATTGTTTTTTAATAAATATAATAGATAAATATGATATCAGATTAGTATGTCGATCTTGAATTAGAAGAAAAACTAGAAGAAAACTTCGATTATTTGTGGTTAAATTTGTCTAAGTTTTTTTTATAGATATTTATTGCTGAATTTTTAATACAAATTACAATGCCGGAAGCATTTCATAAATATTTTTTAAGTAGAAGACAACGGCTTATATATAAGTAATAAACTCCAAATTATCTGAAAATATAAATTAAATTAAAACTCAGGAAGTTATATATATATAAATATAGGAACTCAGAAAGCTAAATTCGGCACATCAAAACTAAATTTAAATATTTAAATATTGTCGTGTGTCAAGACATACATTGCACATTAGTATGCCGAATCGAATATATTAACATATTCAAGTAACGCTAAAAAGTTCTACGAATAATGCGTGTTTTTTACGATACATTGCAATATCGTAAAAAAAAAAAAAAAAAAGAAACATATTTATATGAAATATACTGGACGTGTCAATATAATGCGTTTAGCTTTTTATTGATTTTTTCAGTCATATTTGCATGTGCGTCACTACTATCGTCTACTTATTTACGTTTATACCGTCAAAGTAATCTTAATTTAATGCATTGTTTGAATTTCAGTAAAAGTCTCCATAGATTTTTTATAATACTAGGAATAACACTTAGCACCTTTTGAGCACAGAATAAAACAGTCTCTTTGTATTTTGCATACGCAAGTGACTCACGGTTAGAAAACAAAGTTTTATTTAAACGATCAAAAGATCGAGCAAAAATCAGCATGTCTGCTTAAAGATAGAAAACATTTGTTTTCTGTGTTATACGATTATCAAAAATAACTCTTACTTTTTCCGTGTCTCGTTGTTCTTCGTATTGGTGTATCCCCATTGCGGCAATCCGGAAATACCGTTGAACTTGTCGATGCTGAGATACCGTCCTTTCTCATCTAGCATGTTATCATTCTTGCGGAGATTCATCGTTACGATATTCTCTCCGTCGTCATACATCTGATATAACAGATATACGAATTATTTAAGGTTGTATTCAGAGTAAGATAAAAGATATGCCAGATTGTTCAAATTTTGCCAGTCAGTAGATAATATTAAAAAAAAAAAAATTGTCCAAAATTTCAGCACCTTTGCGAGCCTTGTGTGTTAAAAAGTTATTACGATTTTAATTTAACACGGGTTCTTATGGGATTTCACGATATTCTGATATAAACTATAAAAAATAAATGTAGATCTAGATATGTCGTAATTTTGTCGTAAACTTTTTGCAGTTGTTAATTAAATACCTTAAAAACAAATTCCATTTGAAAAAATAGTCATTGTCGAGAATATTACATAAAATATAAATTTATATTTTGCTAAAATTAATTTAATATACACAAAACAATTAAATTTGTAATTTTATGCATCAATTGTTACGTTTTAACGAACTTTTATTATTAATACATTTCCAGTTTTTCATTTATCTTACGTTGCAAGTGGGTACAATCCTACACAAAAGTATCAAAAAAGTGAACATTGAAATGGCAGAAAATACACGTAAAAACTCTTCCGTAGTTATTAAAAGTATAATGAATAGCTTTTTAACTTATTTTTTTAACTTATTTTAGTACAATACTTTTCCAGCAAACAATTATTATCTAAATATTAAAATAGGTTGAGTTTACGCTATGTTTCTTAAACTTTTGACTGAGATCTTATGTTGAATACTTAACTGTAGATTATTTGTGACTCACATTTTTAATTTTTTTTAAAATACGTGTTAATATAATGCTTCTCTCATTTGCTTTATTGCATAAGTCTTGATAATCAACTTGATAAATTGCATCGTGCACAAAATAGATGATGAAAAGGTTACAGCACAACTTATAATCGATAGAATTGTGCAGTGATAATTAAATTTTTTATGTTTATAAAATGTTGACAAACGTGTACAGATGATTTATGACATTTGCTAACGTAATTACTATGTACAATGATTATAGACGATGATTTTGTTTAATCTTAAGGTCAAACTTCTTATTTGAATTTAAAAACAAGAGTCTAAAGTTTCCGCTTGTAGATTACTTACAATTAATGACAACACAGCACAGTTATATATTTCACATTATGTATATTACGTAAAAACTTAATATATTGTATAATTTGTATTATTTTATAAAAAAATTAATTATTATATAATTATAATTATTATGTATTTAATATATCCGTTATTAAAAACATTTCCGATGAGTTTACATTTAAATATTTGTTACATGTTTTAAAATTATCTGTGTATGTTTTTGTGTACGTTATTTGTGCGCGTATAAATGATGATAAAATGCTTTTAATTAAAAATATATTAACATTATATTTAAACTAATGCAGTGCAAAACGTGCGTGTCCAGACATCATGTTTTATGTGCCTCGAGATTGTGCAGTGTTTAAAAAAAAAAGTAATAAAGCTAACCTTGTGAACCCTGAAACGAGCGCGTAAGTAGTGAAAGGACTGGCAATAATTGCGAAAAACGACCGCGGTTCGGGACATACGCGAGTTTGCACTATGCCGTACATTGCTGCATAATCGCGATCAAAGGTGTACCAATTATTACGAAATTATTTTTATGCAACTGCTTGACATGTAAAAAAAAATATATATAATATAGATAAAACGTCAAAATGTTTATTCTTTCTTGTATATCACGTGGCTTTATATCACTTTATAATAGTTTCATATATCACTTGTAATAGTTTCTTGTGAAACACGCTTACAATAGAATAACAAATAAAATTACAACAGCTTTTATTATATCAATAACTACAACCTTTACCTTTGAAGTAATAATCTCGATATTCTTATTTGTTTGTTATGTACGGCAGCAAAAGAAATAATTTTCGGACAATGTAGAGCACTTATTAATTAGATAACAAAAAATAAATAGCATGAAACTAGCATATCTTTTTAAATCAGTTATTTTTTGTTTTTCCACATAAAAACTGGTTATCAGTAGCACGCTTTGCGCAAAGCGCTGTGTTTATAAGCGTAAAATGTTTCCGTAAAATGCGTCTAACCAGTTTTCTTTCGTGATTTAGTAATAGCGAATTGAGCACCAGTGTTTATGATATGGCTAATTAAGACGTTTTTCCCTTTCCTCTATTTTTTTTTTTTTTTTTTTTTTTTTTTTTTTTAGAACAACTTTTAAGCTGCTGTACATTCAAGCAGACACTCGATGAAAGTAAACACGCGGGCCAAGCTACAACTTCGACATCCGGTCCTGTCAAGGAGCACTACATTTTTATGCTCTCGTGATTAACTCGCGTCGATAAGAACTAGGTCGTCATAAATTTGTCGATTGACCAATGAGCTCTAAACTGGTTAAATGCGTACGAGTTATAAAACAGTTTTTTGTTACCGGATAATCATGCGTCGAATTAGATTCCTTCTTTATTTATACAAAAAAAAAATCTATTTTTAATTTTTCTCAGTTTATTGAGATTTTTCACTATTTGGAAAGAAACATGTCAGTTAAATGTTATATAAATATAATATCTAAAATGAAAATATATGTAACAATATCAAAAATAATGTAGAAATATATACATGCTCCAAAAAATATTGTGAATCAAAAAACCGAAAAAAAAGATTCAAGTATAAAATAATTTGTTTACAGTTCTATCCGTTACGGAAGGCACTAAATATTCTTACTGATGATTATTCAGAAAAAAATAAAAATTAAATTGCAGTGATTTCTACATTTGTTCCTTGAGTACGTAGACGTAATGTGTAAATTGACATTTTTTTGCTATACACGCAAAGATGATTATTCCAGATATTCTGATTTTAATTTTCCAACTTCATTATACATTGTGAGTAATAATATAACCTCAAGCCTTTGAAGCCAACTCGCGTTGCAAAAAATTAACTTAAATTACGAGCAATATGATAATCGTCACGCAGAGCATAACTACGTAAGTATATCTTCACTTATGTTTTTAATGATAGATTTACAAGGTGGTCTGTTATACACTTCAATATATACTTTGTATCGCTTAAGATACAAAAAGAAAAAAAATCGATTTATACTCACTCTGTCGAGAAGACCAAACTTTTGAAAGTTAACGAAGCTTGGTACGATGTTACTAACCAATGACACCAATTTATCCTCATATCCCCATAGGTATTCATGTACAGACATATTGAGGATCGGTTTGGCACCCATCATAGTCGACAGTTGCATCAAGGGATAATTCACCAAAAATCCCGCGTTGTGTAAAGCAGACACAGCACCCTGCATAAGAATATTTTTGTGTGTACATTTTATTTCAATTGCTCTGTTATAGATTATCTTTTCATTTTTTTTTGCCAAATTAATTGTTTAAAAAGTTTAGAACTTCAGTTTCTTGAACAACATACATTTTGCTTGACACGTAACACATAGTTAGACGTACAAGTAATCTTCTAAATTTATTATTTTCTTTTTTTTTTTATTGATTGCGAGATTGGTGTAATTATAATTTACATACACGTGGATTCTTAAAGTGTGCAGATAAGTTTTTTTCGAATAATAATCTCTGATAAGAATAATACACACAAATAATGAGAAAAACAGATTAAACATAAATAATGAGAGAAAAATAAGAAGAATTGAATGAATCAGAGTGTTTTTTGTACTAGTGTTATCCTCTATAAATGATTATTTGATATAAAAATTTATTAAAATGTATTCAATATTTAATAGATATTTATAGAGAATAATATATATAGAGAATAATAAATATTTATATATTATATAAATACTCTTTAAAAAATATTGTATAATGTTTGACTCCTTTAGCTTCTAATGCTACGTCAATTATATACTATAAGAATGATACAATCAGTCAACAAAAAAAGTGCTTGAAAGCATAAGCATTAATAAGAGATCAATCACGCACAAAAATGAAATGAGTAATCTAAGCGCTACTCTTTCTGCTGTAGTTAAAGACACATATAATATCAATATAGTGTAAACACTTGTTAATAGAAAAAGTGTGTCAATAAGGAAAAAGTCTCAGACAGTATTGTAAATCCAAGTTTGAAAATGTACATGTATTGGATGAGTATAAAAGTTTGTGTCTGGATTTATTATAAAATTTAAGCAGTAATTTGTTACGTAAAATTGTTTTATTAATGAGGATGTAATCGCCGTCTGTTTTCTACAATCTTTTCGTTTTGATAACGTTCGAATTCCTCGATCACATAAAACGATCTCAACGCAAACTTGAGTTGTTTTATGATCGAGATATTCGTACGCTACCAAAATGAAAAGATTGTAGAGAACAGACGGCGATTACATCATTGATTAATAAAACAATTTTACATGCCGAATTACTGTTTAAGTTTTAAATCAGACACGAATTTTTATACTCATCCAATACATGTACATTTTCAAACTTCGGTTGGATTTACAATACTGGACTTTTCCTTATTGACATACTTTTTCTATTAACATTTTCTATTAACAAGTTTTTTACACTATATTGATATAACACACGTCTTCAATTATAGTAGAGAAAGTAGCGCTTCGATTACTCGTTTCATTTTTGCGTTGAGGTCGTTTTATGAAAAAAAGATGGTTTTTGACAGCTTTCAAAAATATTTATTCAAATCGTTTTGCAATGATCAAAGCAAGTGATGCTAATTTGATGATGCGATATCAGGAGAATACGGTGTGATATGATATTGCATTTAGGTTTTTTAGTTTCTTTAGTTACATAAAATTTATTTTGCAATATGTGGTTTCGCGTTGTCGCGATGAAAAACAACTCCCTTACGATTGGCCGGAATTAAACACTTTTCTAGATTACTATCTTTCAATTGTCTAATTTTTGACAATATTTGTCAGAATTAATCATTTGGCCAACAAAAAAACAGAATAAGTTATTTCTTTGCAATCCTATCAAACAGAAAGCATCATCTTTTAAGAATGCAAATTGACTTTTGCCATGGATTCTGCACGCTCATCTGCTAGTTTCTAAACATTGCGTTTGCTTTAAACATTGTTATAAAATCCATTTTTCATTATCAGTAATCAGTAATTCCAAAACCGACTATTTATTTAGTCAATCAAGCAAAGAAACAGCTGCAGAAACTTGATCCAATTTGTTCGCTTCGGTTAGCAAAATGCGACAATTTTTCATATTCAATTTTAAATGTTCTTTTTTTCAAACAGCAATTGAGATAATATGTTTGTGCCAACTAAATTTTTATAAAAACGTTGTACAACACACAGTTTTGCATTTTGATAAAACAAAAATTTTGATTTTAAGGCGCTAAATTCGAATCCGATTTCAGAAGTTTAGTTAATCACGTTTGGATTCAAAAATAACGAGATAAAATAACCGAAAATGATCATTTTTACAATATTGTTTTGTTTATTGCGAACACTTTTTCTTTTTTTACTTCTTCACTCATTGTAAAGAACAATTTTTTTCGGAATTAAGCTCGCTAAGAGATGTCTAAGTCCACGTGTTAAGACTCTGTCAAAGATCTTTTTATTTCGTTAAACCAGTAAATATATTTTATCATCAATGCATTTAGAGTGTTAATGTGTTTTTACTTACCAAGTAAGGTGCGTTTAGAACATTGACCAGGTCTTTTTCAGGAGTACTGACTGATTTTTCGGGCACGTAAACTATTGTCCTCCTCGGAATGTAAGTCATGGTACCATTGTCGTTAAATGTGATATTGTTATTCTCAAGATATTCTCTGCAATTGGATCAGATATTTATGCAAATTTGTTGCGCTAGAGGAATTACTTTCTAAAGCATTTTACGGACGGTATGTATGTGGGAATATTTTGTGCTCTCAATAAGTAATAAATATTTTTTGTAGAACAGCAGAAATAAAAAATCAGAATGCGAGTAAAAGCACGAAATATGCTTACTGATAAACATATGGTCCGAGCTCTTGAACTTTGAGCTTTTCCTTGCCGCTTAGAAATTCTACTGGATTGGTAATGTTAAATACATACACACTTAAGTAAAGGTCAATAGGTGGTTTCTTAAACACCGAAAAAAGAAACGAGTGCGGTGACATTTGTAGATGCTGCAAATAAATGACATTTTTTAAGACTATATTTTCAATCTGTATATTAATATACATTTTGCAATTCGTCTTAGAATTATGCGAGATTTGTGTGAGAGATTTAGAGATTCTGAAAAATTGTGATATGATTTTCAGATACAAAAAAAGACGATAATTTTTAATTCAACTGTAGACATATTAAACATTTTGATTTTTTTTTTTTTAATAAAAACGTTTTTTCTTATATTTAAATCATTTTCTTTCCAATAACAATGTTTGCATTGTTTACTTATGTAAATATACTTAAGTACTTACGTATTGTGTTATCGTGTTCACAGGATCGACAGTATAAATCACATAAGTCAAGGTAGCGCATATAATGCTCGTTATAAATAAGATGATGCATTCTAGAAAGAAAAAAATTTCTTAAGTAGGGGAGACCGGGGCACATTGTGACATGCAAATTATATTATTACAAATAACAAAGTATACACGATATGATGTAATATTGAGTACACATTACATAATAGTTACATCCTTTGGCTTTAAGAAAAAAAAATATTATTTTCATATATCTTTATACAAACAAAGTTATTTAATGTTAA
>QVNV01007149.1:0-10865 GCA_014825455.1 Pseudomyrmex pallidus | reverse complement strand
CGCGGTGCTAACCGCACCGTAACTCAAGTAAGTGGAGATTTTCACTTTCCATTTCTCTTAATGAACGTTCGCGCAATTACGTTGACATAAAAACGGCGCCGAACCACATTTACTTATTTTATTTTCTCGCTAAGTTGTGTGTATAATCAAGACCTGTCTGTTTATTTCACCTGTCAAACACACAAAAAAAATAAGAATTATTGTACCTTTACCTTGACACGTTCGGCCGTCGATGCCGAGTCTGTATCCGTCGGGACACTTGCACGCGTAGCTTCCGGGCGTGTTCTCGCAAATGCCCACGCAGAGATTGTTATCTTTGAACTCCGTGCATTCGTCGATATCGGTGCAAGATCGATTGTCATTGTTCAACCTGAATCCGGGATTGCAGGTGCAAATGTAACCGCCCCACGTGTTCAGACACTCGTGCTGGCAGAGCCCCGCTGTTTGACACTCGTCTATATCCTGCGATATTTACATAAATCGGGTTTATATAAAATAACAATCGTTAATGTAAATTTCACATCTTACTTTGTGTTCAGTACTACACTTACGTAACAGGCACCTGCCGCGCCTCCGATGTTCTCAAAGCCCTCGTTGCACAAACATTTGTACGATCCGGCGGTATTCTCGCAGCGGCTGTTTGATCCACAAACAGAGAAAGGACCTGTTTGCATGCTACACTCGTCGATGTCTACACAATCATTGTTGGGCCCGATCGCGAAGCCGGCCGGGCAAACGCAGTGATACCCGCCTTGCCTGTTCTCGCAAGTCTGGCCTTTGCCGCACTTGTGCGTGCCCTCCTGACACTCGTCTATGTCGGTGCAGTACTGGCCGGATGGGTCCAGGGTGTAACCGGGTCTACAGATCAGTCCGGACACGCATCTGCAAAATTGATTTTTACGCACATATATATATCTTCGTGGTCTTCTTGTAATTAAATAATTATTTTGACAATTACCTGTAAGATCCCATGGTATTGATGCACTTTTGCGGGAACCTGCAAGGACTCGGCGTTCTCTGGCACTCATCTATGTCCATGCATTTCCCGCCGGATCCGGGTTCGAAGCCGTTAGTGCAGTTCGTCGAAGAACCAGCCGGAGTCAGCGACGTCGTGGTCATTGTGGTTCTCATTGTGATTGGCGACGCGCGCGGTTGCGAAGTCGATGAACGCGGAATGCGATCGCATCTGTACGATCCCAGAGTATTCCTACATTGGTATCCAGGTCCACAGTCGTGAGTACCTAGCGCGCATTCGTCGTCGTCCTCGCAAATCTCCGTAGCAGCGTTGAGGGTGTAGCCGGTGCCGCAAGATAAAAAACGCGTGCAAGTGTAACTGCCGATCGTGTTGTCGCATCGTTGCGTTGGCAGACAGTCGTTCATCTTGCAAGAAAAAAGTTATTATCGGAAGTTCTATCGGAGTTCTATCGAAGAAGACCGTGCGATTCTAATCTGTACCTGCAACTGACACTCGTTGATATCGACGCAGGCCTGCGTGAGATTGTCACGCCGGAAACCGGTCTTGCAAGTGCACGTGTAGCTGCCCAGGGTATTGATGCACTCCTCGTTGCTGCTGCAGGCCTCCTCGAGCTCTCTGCACTCGTTGATGTCGACGCAGCCGCGATTTTTCACAAATCTGGTGCCGCGTATGCACTTCTGATTCGTCGGCACCGGCAGCGGCGTTGTGGTCGGTCTTCTTGTAACGGGCACGGGCGCCTTCGCACAACTGTATCCACCCGGCTGATTGTAGCAGATCTCGTCGGCGCAATTGTCCAGTCCCTCCGCGCACTCGTCTATGTCTAAGATTGAAAATAATGTCAGGTCGCACGAAGAGGAAAATATCTTCCTTCGCAAATATTGTATTTTCAATACTTGGGGATGAACATTTATGTTATTTATTGAAGCGGTTAGTCGACTTTTCGGATGAATCAAAAGAGATTTGCATGGACATGAAGCAGAGCAAAACGTTATTGTTCGCTTACGCTGTGAATATTTTGGCAATTCAAGGCTGCAACATAACAAGCACAGGTAAACATGCAAACAAGTTTACACAATATATATCTACATACAGTGCGCGCATACACGCGTTGCGAGTTATCGCAAGGAAAGCTAACAGACAATCTGTATAATTCACCCTCATGCGTTTCTCCCGCAAGAAGGTTTACTTAACATGCTTCATTCGGTTAACCCGAGAGAGCTCGATATTATTCTGACGAGTTCTGAAAGTACGAAAAGTATCTGAAATTTGTGTGTCTTCAGAAAGGGGTGAGTGTTCTTGTTAATTTTATATTCCTTCCTTATATTTGTACAACTACTTTTTTACACATGTACGAGAAGAGATACCCAAGAAGTAGTCAAAATCAAAGAAATGTTTAACGTTTCTACTTGTAAAAGCGGAAAAACTATCAATCTTACCGAGAACACGAGTCCAACATACCTGTGCACTGGCGTAAACGGGGATGATAGCGAAAACCGGAAGGACACGCTGGTCGCTGACGTTGACGAGGAGGAGACGGTCTCTCGCATCTGCGAAACACATCATGAGCATTTCCAGAGAAAAAAAATTACGAAATTCTTTTTCATTTTCTACAATTTATTACGCAAAGCCAAAGGATGTTTGTCAGTCCGAATTTCACGTGCCTGTATGTGCCTGGAAGGTTGACGCATCTCTCGGAGAACCTCGCGTCACACGTGTACTGTCCGTTCAAACACTCGTCGATGTCCTCGCATCGTCGGGTGTTCAAAGAATATTGATATCCGGACGGGCAGGAGGGCAGTCTGGTCAAACACTCGAAGCCACCTTCCTTGTTTGCGCAGTATTGATGCAAATCGAGCCGACAGTTGTGCAGGTTCTCGGAGCACTCGTCGATGTCCAGGCAAGTGCCGTTGAAGACGCGTCTGAAGCCGCGACCGCAGGGCGGTGTTACCTCGCAGACGAAGGACCCGTTCGTGTTGACGCATCTGTGAATTCACGTTTACGCGCGTGGAAGTTAAAAAAAAACAAAAAAAAAAATAATAACAATATCACCATAAAACATATAATTGTTATGTGAAGTGAAGATGAAAGTCCACCTGTGTGTGTTCTGAGGACAATCGTGTCTGCCCAACAGACACTCGTCCACATCTTGGCAGCTCTTCGTCGTCGTGCTGAAGTACCAGCCGACGCTGCACAGGGGCGAGCAGTCGTAGCCGCCCGGTGTATTCGTACACCTCTCGTGATCCCGACATCCCGGACCGACCGCGCACTCGTCGATGTCCACGCAGTAGCCTGTACTCGCGTCTCTCTTATAGCCCAGTCTGCACGGTTCCGTGGACCAATAACGATCCGTGCTCTAGAAAATGTAATTTAAACCCACAAGTTATCATCATAATAATTTTTTACAGGATTTGTGTTGAAGAAATAATGTTCGCAGAAAATCCACTCACGGGGCTGCTTCTGGGCACCTGTACTTTATTATTGTATCGTAAATTGACAAACGGTCGTCTCGATATGATTCTGGGAGTTGTGGTGGTGGTGGTGGTGGTGGTCGTCAATGCTTCACAAGCGTAAGAACCGTTCGTATTGACACAGTAATGAGTCCGAGCGTTACACGTGTGCAAACCGAGCAGGCATTCGTTTATGTCTTCGCAGGATTCCTCGGTTTCGAGGCGGGAGTTGTTGCGCAGTCGAAAACCGGGAGCACAAGTTGGCGAACATCGGTAACCACCCTCCGTGTTAACGCAACGTTCGCCTATTCCACAGACCGCCAATCCGTTGGCGCACTCGTCAACATCTGCGACAAGTAAATTGCTCTTGAAACGGATCCTTGACGCTTGAGGTAAAATTATTTTGAAAGAAAAATCTATTTGCAAACGTAAAAGCGAACGATTTGTACCGACGCAACGGCGAGATTTTCCATCGAGAAGATAACCGTCGCTGCAATTCTCAATCTTATTGGCGACGGCTGGAACGGTTGTTTCGTCCAGCTTGTACCGTCTGTACCGATCGTCGTTCTGATCGTTGTTGCTCTCCACGGCGGTCAAGATTTTGTCCAATTTGATTGGCACGCATCTAAATTACGTTTGTCAATTAATTTGTTACCGTGCGTTTTTCGAATTTACAACATTTTTGAAAAACATGTCGCCGAAAGGTTCCCACCTGTAACCGCCGATCTCGTTAACGCAACGCTCGTCAGAACCGCAGGAATGCAATTTCTCGCTGCACTCGTTTATGTCAACGCACGTTGTTATTCCAGATTCGGGATCGTATCGCGGTTTGTATCCCGCGGAACAATTCCTTGCCAAATTCGATCCCGTCTTTTGACGATCGGAAATAACTTTCGCGATCGCCGTGGTTTCTAAACACTCGTACGCACCGTCGGTGTTGAGGCACGTCGTGCCTGGAGCGGTACAAGGATTGCTCACCTCACATTCGTTCACGTCTAAAATGAATAAATTACAATTTAACTAGAAAACAAAAACAAATTATTATCTCAATTAGCGAAAACATCCGTCTGGAATTAAATTTTATTTTTTTTTTTTGCGATATTTGCATTTGTGCAACGCACCATAGATAAGCCATAACTGTGTCAAATGTTATTGACTAATGATATTTTATACTAATAATATTTTAAGACAAATATAATTCTGACAAAAATTGTTACCTTATACATATTTCATTGTTAGTTAATCACCTCGAAGCTACTCGCATGCATAAGATACGGGGGAAGTAAAGCGCAAATACGTGCACAGAATCGGGGATCACAAACTCAAATTTTTTAAAACAAATTCCGTGATATTTCCATTTTCTACAACACACCGATAAATCACCATCAGTCGTAAAATGCGTGCATGCACATGTGTCACAGATCGAATAAAATATATAAACAGTTTACTCTTTCTCTGTCAAAAAAAAAAAACCTCATATCTGTACCGTGAAAAGAAGCGACATATTGTATAAATAAATTTATTTTGGACGTATTAGTCGCTCACCGACGCAGACACCCAAGCCAATGCTGTACGCGAATCCCTTCTCGCATTTCACATCGCACTCGTAGGCACCCTCGGTGTTGCGACACTGTTCCACGTCTGCCAGACAGCTGTGAATATTCTCCGCGCACTCGTCCACGTCTGATTGACAGGAAGAGCGGTGTAAGAAACATTCCGTAGAGCGAATTTATCGTCGCGCAATAAGTGTGTTACAATTGATATAATAATGTTACCCTTGCATTGCTGCAGCGATTTGTCGAACTTGAATCCCGCGGGACAGGACTTCGCTCCGATCATCTCCAGACACGTGTAACTTCCCTGCGTGTTCACGCAGAACGGCTTGTCGGGGACGCAAGCGTCCGGTAAAACGGCACATTCGTTGATATCTAATTATCGCAACGACAATTTGCGCGCACGTTGATAATTTCGAGGAAAATATATTTCAGTTGTGAAGTAAGAAATTTAAAAAAATCTCACACGCGCGCTTATGTTAATAAGACACGATATCTTCATTACCTTCGCACTCGTCTGTACGCAAGTTCAACTGATATCCAGGAGGACAAGCCTCGTAGAGCGCGTTTCTGCTCGATTTCCCCGTGACGCAGATGTACGAGCCTATGGTGTTCTGACATCCTCCTCCGGGACACACCTCGCGTTCCATCAGACACTCGTCCACATCTAATCGGGGAACGTCGAAGGGCGCAAAAAGTTACGATCACACATGCGAACGTCGAATGCACGCGATTTCGTGGGGGAGAAAAAAAAACAACAAATAGCGCAGCGAGATGTTGAAAACTTGTAGGATTTGTCATTGAACAAACAGAGAAAATGCAATTCACAGAAAAGCGGACTACAATACGAAAAGTAGTAAATATAGCGTTCGGCATCAAACGTATGTGTGGCGTTACACAATTTCAACGCAGGTGCATGTAAAAACATTAACTGGACAGAAACGTAACTAGTGTCGATGCACTACAAGACACGTGTTATTCACTTTCTTACCTGAATACTTTTTTTGCAACACTACTGTATTTCTACACATATGTGCGTTTAGATTTTTTTATACATACCGTCGCACACTTGATTAGCGGAATTGTAACGATAGCCTGACGGACACAACGGTGAGTCCTCGTCGTCGCTCGTTTTGGTTGTTCTTCCCTTCTTGGGCGACTTTAAAACGCACGAACGCGCGTCTTCGGCCAATTCGTATCCTGGATTGCAGCTGCACACAACCGCCACTCCTAATCACGTCATATATATCTGTCTCATCAATGAATGTTTTATTTAAGAATCCGTGTTGTGTATGCGCACCTGTCGATCGGCTGATCTTGCCTGCAGGTCTTCCCGTCCTCGAGCAAGGTGAAGCCGTCGCGGCATTTGCAATAGAACGAGCCCGGCGTTGGCACGCAAATGTCGGAGCACAGCATGCCCTTCATGAGCTGGCAGATATCGTCCAACTCTGCAAATCGGAAACGATTTAAAGTCGCGCATTTAAAAATTTACGACCGAACGACATTCTCTCTCGCGCTGAGCAGAATTTATTTACAAACTGATCCGAGTCGCAAGCAACAAGTTGTTCCGTTTACCTGGAGTTGGTATCGAGTACGATGTCGATTCTGGCGACGTGGAGGATGAACCTGAGGTCGACGACGAAGACGAAGGATTAGGTGATGAGGATGAAAACGAAGTGGACAACGACGACGGCGGCGACGAGTCCGGTGATGACGGCGACGTCGAATACGGTGATGATGGCGACGTCGAATACGGTGATGATGGCGACGACGATGGCGACGACGGTGACGAGGAGTCCATGTCGGTTTCCGAGGTCTCGCTGGACGATTCGCTTGTGAGATCCGTCGTCGAGCTCGGCGAAGCTTCGCGACAACACTCTAAAAACGCGGGATCCCAAGGAATGCCGAACGAGAAGCTCTTGAAAGAACATCCTTTGCCCAACGATCCTGTGAGGATACCTGGCAGTTTTTGAAAAGACGATTTAGTACGCGACAACTTAAAACGTGGTTAATCTCTCGCGTCAATCTTAAACGGTTTTGTCAGTCACCTAGTTTGCATCCCTCGCAACAATCGCGGTGATAATCACCGCGTCCGGGTGTTCTGGATCTTGACGAGGTGTTCATCACACACGCCAGACCCTGGCGCGCGTCGGACTTTCCCTTCTCGCACTGCAACTCGTGATAGGCTCGATTGCAGCAGATGTCCACCGTCTCCAGACAAAGACCCTGCTCGACCCTCGGCACACCGGTCACGGGCCCGGTGAACCTCTCGCACCTCAATCCCTCCTTTGCCCAGGAGGTGCCCAATTCGCAGCATTTCTCAAATCGATCCTCTATTTTTCCCTCGACAGCGAACGCTACGTCGAACGACAAGAACCGTGTAAGTTCTAAGGGTTGTTGCAACAAATTTTATTTCAATTCTACGATAACTTTTGCCGCGCGCGTTTAACCGATATTTTCACATACGCAGTTGCAAAGAAATTTTACTTAAAATCTAAAACTGATAAAAGTTTGATATTTGAAAAACAATTTACACAAATCGAAAAAATGTTTGACAAATACGCGCTCCGTGTATCTTTCAGACAAAACGCCAAACTATTGCAGTTTTGCCTACACTTTGCACGTTGTAAATCAACTTCAGGAGAGCAAGATGACGACAAAAGTAGGTCAAATGCTCTGCACTGTGTTTGGTTTTTGTCAGCTTATCTTTCGATTCCTTCGTCACCCGTCTAAGATCAGTGTTTTCTATAGTGTTTGCACACATTATTGTTAATATTGTATCGTAATTCTAACATAGCAAGTGTACGCGAGCACTTTGTATGTTTTTCGGAAACAAAGAGCGCGCGTTGTTACTTTCGTTCGCCTCTGACGTACACAAATTTCCGCGATCCGTTTCAAGGAAAGACGAAGCGCGAAATAGGAAAAAAAAAATCCTCGCTTTGCACATTGATAAGAGAGCGGAGAAACCTCGTTAGAGAGAGAGAAAATCGCGCAACATTTCCCCGCTCGCCCGATGACAGATGCGAATCGCGCGCATTATCTGCAAAATATATATCAATCTAGCCGCGCAAACATTCTAGCGCGAAAGAGCTAGCAAAAGATATCTGCCAATAAAACGCTCTCACAATCTCAATTGCCGCCACATGGGCGTCGCGCGCTTCTTTCTGACATTGCGTCAATTTGCGACATCGCTCGACAATTAATTCGTCGAAATGAGTTTCGAGTCAAACGCGACGCGAGCTTGTTTCTCAAAAAAAAAAAGGAGGAAATTTTCTCGAAGAAATCGGAGAAAAGAGTTTTCGGTTAGAAACTCGCGCGCGGAGATAAAAAAGAAAAATTGCCGTATCCGGCAGATTTTTTTTACACGCATCTATTGATATCTCAGAAATATACTCGCTGCCAGTTGAACTTTACTCATTGGCTCTAGTTGGTTTTGAGATATCGAAAGCAACATCGTAGTAATTTGCGTGCGCGAACAAGCCTAGGTCAATGGAGAAGCAACTAATAGGATGATTTGCTTAACGCCCCTATAGAACATCGAACGCAGTCGCACGACGCAATGAAATTTAGTTCCATCACAAACACATCAGCGACGAGATAACTCGGTAATTCTCAAACGAGATACTTGGAAAATAATAATTGAAACATCTCTCGAGACAATTTCTCTCCGCGATGAATTAACGAAATTCGTTCCAACGTGGAATTCGTCGCGGATCTCCGTTTGAAAAAAATGGAAAAACTCGATTCTCTCAACCGACTTCGTTTCGTTTGTTGAATCGATATCACATGTAGAAGTGAATAATTAACGCGAACAAAGAAATTTTTTCTAGAATTAAATAAGCAAAGACTTTTTTTTGTTTTATATAAAAATTCTTCTCTCGAGAGACAATCTCTCAGCAGATAATTTCTCTAACATTTTCGCGATCTGACGACGAATTTTTGATAGATTTGAACGCGCGTCTTAACGATACCTCGTTTGTGCAGAACCAGCTGTTCCAGATGGACCGTCACCATGAGAAGGGCGATAAAAGACGCCTCGAAATCGATGTGTCGTGTCATCTTTCCTCATCGATCTCCGCCGATTGCGATTACAAATTTTACTCCCGCGCGGATTTTCGCGACGCGAATTTTATTATCCCTTTTTTTTTTTTTTTTGTTTCCTTGCGAACGCGCGATATTCTTGTCTCGCGCGAGATACACCCTCTCTCGGGCTCTTTGTCTCTTGTTTTAAACCGAAAAGACCTTGTGTACGAAAACGCGCTTCGTGTGTGAGCGACCGTTTCTTGATGAGGTCTCGTCGCCGGATGCGACTCAGATGAGCGCTCAGCTTGCATTGAAGCATTTGGCTCGCCGGGACTTCGGTTTTGTCATCTGCACCTTTGTACCATCTCCCTCGCAAGCGTGGAGACCTCTCCTTCTACCCTTCTCCCTCCTTCTGCATCACATTACGTAGACGACGAAGTAAGTCCCCGTCGTCGGTCTTTTTCACTATCTCCTTGGATATACGCGCGCGCGCGCGCGCGCACACACACGCAGCGCGACTCGTTTCGCGAATGTTGATTAATAATAGCGCAATTTGAGCAAATACGCAGACAAGATAGACCGTTGCTAAAATTGTTACGCGCGAGGGTACGAAATTCCGAGGAAATTCTTCCAGATGTAAATTCTTCACGTTCGTGTGTGCTTTCAATCGACTTCGAATTATTTCGATTATCGATTTATTTTTTTTTTGTTTTTAATTCCTGTTGCGTTGTAATATTATTTATCGTGCAAATACACACGTACGCGCGCGGCACGTCTCGTCTTAATAAACACGACGCCGCTTCTTCTGGACCGACATCATCGTCGTCCTCGTGGTTTCTTCCGTTTCTTCTGCGCTACTATTGGCCACAAAGCGTCTTTTTTTTCTGCTTCCTCAACAGTGGTCCCCTTGTCGCGCGCGAATTTTCGTTCACCGCGCGCTCGTCGGCCTTCAAACCTTGACGAGTAGAAATTTATCATATCCGCAGACATTGCGAGCGTACGCGTATAAAAGTTCGTTCGATATTTTTAGAATTTAATTTAAAAACTGATTCGTCGAATCTCTCTCTCGGCGGCAATTTCATTACCTCGCGTTGTGTCAAATCACATTTCATTGTAGACGCGATATTTCTATTCGATTCCGAATGAATTCCCGTTACGGAAGTATAATAATCGGTTCACGGAATTGACAATAACATTTGAATTTGATTGAATTTATGTGCGGAACGCGCGCGTCATCTCACCCGTTGGTCGCTATCGCGAGGCGAGCGATCGCGGCGCACGTAACACCCCGGGGCTCTGCAACACACATACACACACACACACACACACAGAGTCGTGCATTGTGAAAAAAACCCCCTGTCGTTTCGCCGCCAGCTAAGCGTCGTCCTAGAGGTTTCGTCGAGAGCGCGTCTTACGCCAGCGCGCGCGTCTTCGAACTTGTGAAGTGGAGAGCTTTTTTGTCGCGACGATTTACGGTAGAGCATGTGCTCGGGTCTGCTTGTAATCGGGCCGAGCGAGAAACGCGGAGAACGCGAGAACGGAGAACGATCATGACTGTTCGATGTGAAAAAGCGGGGGAATTCGACAATTCACGTGGAAAAAAAAAAAAAAAGAAACAAAATGACGGCCGCGCCTCCCGTAAGGACCGGCGGACAAAATTTATTTGTTCGATCGCTTCCTGGTCCGTGTGTGACGACAGTTTCATGCGCCTCTCTCGAGAATCCCACGCGCGTTATCACCTAAAAACCACACACACACACATAAATCACAAAAGAGAATCTTGACAAACGCTACACAGTTTTACTTGTCAAACAATTTAAGTTTTAAATTAAATAAACAAAGTTATGTGCAATTTAAATTGATTGT
>QVNV01007147.1:0-19298 GCA_014825455.1 Pseudomyrmex pallidus | reverse complement strand
CCCTACGTGATAGAACTACCTTAAATTTATATATTGAACATATTTCTCTCCAACGCGAGTTCGATAATTCGGTGATTGCAAAGGGTAAAAAAACAAAAACTTTCTGCTGAAGAATGGATCAATTGCCATGATCATAAAGCGCGCCGCGCGCTTCGATATAAATCAGATAGGAAGGCATGAATAAATTACGTTCGACCGTATCGGTCTTTGGGTTAATGGCTGACCACACAAGGTATCGCGTTTAAAGCGCACTAACATTTGTTTGACATCAAAACGATCGGACGTTGAATGTATACTTGAGTTTTACCGTCAATTTACCGACGAGTAATTGAAGAAAACGCTTATTGTTTCTCTAGTTTCACTAATATTTAAATAGTTAATTAACAAAAAACACTTTTACACCTGCAAAGAGCTTTGAGTATTTCCAGCCAATGTTGCCCTTGTTAAAATAGAACTCGGAAAAGTTCTGTAAAATAAGAAATCTTTGTGATAAGTTTGGTTGTTTCAACGTTAATTTCGGCAATTAACGATAAGTTTTCGTTATTTGCTCTTCCATTTGCGTCACACAGTTCGCTTCCGCTTTTTTTTTTCCGCTGACGGACGAAGCAGTAACATCGTCCGCGGTGTATTACAGCCTGACGCGATAATAAACGAACCTGGGCGTGTATTCTAATGCTAACAATTGCTTTTCATCGCGGTCGGCAGGCAGAGATAGCCAAAAGGATAAAAGTGACGTGCAGAGGCCGGACAGAGAGAGAGATGAAGGCTCCCCTCTCTTTGACCGAGGACGACTACTCTGTGGTTTTTACATGGGGTGCGGCCGCGACTGCGAAAAATACTTGACCTAAATCTCCGATAAAAGCTTTCTTCCTTCCCTCCCATCACAGGATATCGCGCACACCATGCGGAATAATGTCGGAAAACCACATCGTGCACACGCACGAGTATATATGTGTCCGTGACGAATAACATGTCCCGAAGTCGCGTCACGCGATCACCCCCGGAGTCGTTGAATTTTAAATCCTCTCGCCACGAACTGCCTCGTGAAAAGTTGTATAAAGACGACTGTTGCGCGACGACTTCGGTCATCGGCGACTTGTGTAATCGCCACGGTCGAAATTTCGCAAGTGCGATCGTTCGATCGATTGTTGTGTGTGTGTGTGTGTACACAAATTTGCATATACTGACCCCGAACTAGTTTGCCGTTTCCCTTCACGTGTCGCGGCTCTTTTACTTTGCTTTTCCCGCCAAAAAAGTGAAGTGAGAAAAATGTAATTTCTTGAGAAAAAATTTAATATCTAATTAAATAATAAGAATAATTTACTAAATATGAGAGATATGCGAATTATGAAGGGTAGATAATTAAAATTAAGACGTGGAATAAAAATCCACTACGTAAAGAAAGATTTAAATATGCGAGAAATATAAATATCGATAAAAAAATATATAAATAAAGACTTCAGTACATATAAAATATAAAAAGATTTGTATAAATAAGTTTCGCTATTAATGTTTATAAGGGTCAGGGCGCATGGGAATCGTATACGGGGGAGTCACGTCGACATTCGCGTAAAGATCACACTCGTGTTCTGTAGTGCAGCGATTCTTTGCGATGAACTAATTTCGTTCCGCCAGGCCGCGACTGATAATGGCAAGGGTCGTGTGCGGCCTCATTTCGTGGAAGGGTGTGGCATTACGTGCGGCCTATCGATATATATTCGCTTCATTATCAATTGCAAACACGTGAGCGGGCGCACACACACACACACACACGCTGCATGTATCCATACCCGCGAAACGTAACAAACGTATACGTGATCAAAATGTTGACGATGCCGCGCCTTCGCGTCTCATTTTATCGTCACTTTGGAAAAGTTCTTTAATTTTTTTTGTTTACGCAAATTAGCTACCGCAATGTTTGCGGAGACGTATGTATCATGCGAAAAATTGAAAGATCGACAGGTTGTAATACACGACGTTTACGCGAGAAAGAAAGAGAAACGATATCGACTCAATCTCGGGAATAATTTCCTCTCGTTTGTACATTGTATTTTCCGTATCACGCTAATTTGCGCCAGTTGATTAACGATGACGCTGCCGTACGAAGAGCGGAAGCGTCGGAAGCGATAATTTGCAACGGGGGTCGCGATAGGTTGCCTGCGCAAATACATGAGAGGTACAGCAAGATACACACACACACACACACTCAGACAATTTTCTCTCTCTAGGTTTGTTTCGCGAAAAGCACCCTGGAGAACTGACATTTCAACGACAACGTTAAAAGCGAAGAGTGTATGTATAATATACTCTTCTTCAGACAACGGGGGGACCGACGATGTCTTAATGACGGGCTTTTGATGCTCGCGGATAGGAAAGGTCTCTTCATAATGCATCCGCAAAACAAGGGTTTGACGTATGACGCAGATCGGGAGCTGTGCGCGCCTTCGCGTTTCTCATTATCAACTCGATAAAATTCAATTATTCAACGTCTCTTTACCACCGACGATTCCGGCCGACGATCTACCGATGGCCTTGCCGGGGAGGAGGAGCATCGTCGATACTATCGACCATTTTGCGCTCTATCATCGCACCACCATCCATCCCTGTCGTTGTACTTGCGTTATATTGACCACTCCGCGTCCCTCCCCCGCGGAATAACGCGCACTTTCCGCGATAATTGCGCTAGGTCTTTGGGAAATATCACGTGTTTCTCATTTTCTCACATACTATTGTCACGAATCCGTGACAGACAAGATACAGTGATTTATGACCTGACAGTAAGAAAAATTTATCAAACAAGTCCAAGAAGACAAGACGTTCGCGCAACATACTCTAATAATAGAACAAAATTATTCATAAATTAAATTGCACTTGATTTAAGTTTCTGGCGATTAATCGAATTTTTAATTTCTCACATGGATGCTGATCAATTTCGCATCTCAAGTCAGAACAGATGTCATTGGCATCCAAAAACTAATCCCGCTGTAAAGATCTAAGTTGTTCTCAAAATGTGTAATAGACGTCGACAGAGATGACCGATAAAGTTAAAACTTCTTCAAGAGTAAATTGACTACTTTCACGTCACAACATTACTTGTATTTCCTGGATTCGCCGTAACGAGAAAAGCCTCTATATCTCTACACGTTATCAATTATTAAATATCGTAGTGATAGTGTAAAGAAAAATAATCGCCGCGCACATAGAGAGCAATTTGCGAGGGAGAATCGTCGCTGAATCAACTTAATGGGGGTTGTAAGTCTCTCCCCTATCGGGGTCAAAGGGCGCGTAATAAACGTAATAACGAAGATTCAAATAACGAGCGCGATGTAAGGGAGCAATTTGTGCCAACTGTTTCTGTGAGAAAATACTGCGCGCGTTGTAACAATGTTTGTTTGAGGATCTCGGGGGAGCTTCAGCAGTGCAAATCGAGTTTAATACAGATTTATATGACTCGGAATGAGACCCGAGGTTTATCAGATTGAAAGAACAACCGTGAACGTGACGCGATCGATATTTCCATCGGACACTAGGCGTCGCGCGGCCGATTTCAATCGCAATGATAGAAATAATTAAGAACTCTCGACGAGTTTCTCCCGGCGGGAAGTAATTTTCCTCGACGTTAAATTAAGCCCCGCGCGCGCCTGAGTAATTTAAATATATTTATTCAGACGCGGGAGGATTTAGATAGCCAGTAATCCTGCTAACGCGATTACTTGATGAGATAGTCTGAATTTTATTTTTCGCATTGCTCTTCATACATAAATAAAGAATCCATTAAGAGATAAGATTACAGAAGATAAAGAGAAGAAGAACTCTTCTCGATGATACATGCGTGTCCACTCCAATCCAATCTTCTAAAACATATATATGTGTGTGATATGTCAAATGCTTTCTGCGAAAAAGAGGCGCAGTGTATCGCATCGCAAACGCGCGGCCGCGTTAACCGAAACAACATTTGCAAATTGCAATTTGCGGAGGTGTGTATTTTTTTTTTTTAATTGCGAAAAGATGTAGTTCTCCTGAGAATTACGCGACACACACCGTTGTCCCAATCGAAGGTCCCGTCAAAGATAGCCGCGGGAATTCGCGACAGTCTCGACACAACCGCACGAACGGACGCAGCAGGCCGGTCGCTCGCGCGCCGCGAATCGTCGCGTATAATGTAGGAAATCCCGATCCTTATCGGGTCGAAACTTTGTGTTCTCGCGTTATCGATCGCTTTTCGCCACGCGCTCGTCCCGTAGTCGTCGTTGGATTTTCAAACAGTGACTTTCGAACGTCGCTACGGAGAAAAAGCCGCTTCCTGCGGTCGTTCAACGCCCGTAATTTTTATCGGTCGGTGCTTGTACACGCGGCCCATGATTGACAACGCTCGAATATCGGCCGCTCATTAACGCGCTCCCTTTCGCGTCGATCCTCACGCGATCGGAACGGAAATTCGCGAAAGAAAAATCGAAGCGGAATCGCAATTTTATCGGCGCTCGGTTGCGTGTCAACCGGCATTTTCCAGTGATGAAACAAATTATTGTGCTTTTTGCAATGAAAGACCTTGTTCCTTTTTGTTCGACGATTCTTCCTAAAGAGTTTTTTACGACGTGTGTCAATTTGCTACTTTTTTTTTTGTAAACCAATTTTAATATCTTCTCTAGAAAAAATTCAGAAAAGACAAAACTAACTCTACGACAGTAAAAGTGCTTTAAACATTTGTTGGTTTAAGAGAGTCTTGACACGTGGCTTTGTACGTGACTTTTTTCGAAAGATGGTTCGCACTTGCGATGAAAATTGAACGATGATGAGACAAAAAGAACAAGATATGTCTCTGTCAGTTCGCACAAGAAGTCTTCCAAGTACTTCCCGGCTTTTTACGAAAAGGAAGATAAAGTGATAAGCCGGATTAAAGTCCCCGGTATCTTCCTTTCGTTGTCGCTTCCAACATTGCGCGACGGAGCGCGAAGTGTGCTAGCAAGTGCTCCCGAACGAATCGAAACGGTTTTTCGAGAAATCCTCGATGAATTATTCGCGAGGCCTGGATGATCGACGATAAGTCGCGGCGATAAGTTCCCCACGCTCTTGGAGAGCCAAGACGAGGAATCGGATTGGTCTTCAAAACGAGATTCAAAAATCAGCCTCGGACGACACGTCTCACCGTTGTGAGTACAAATTCGCATCGCTCCTCGCCGAATAAACCGCATCTGCCGGCGATAAAGCGGGTTTATTCTTACGATTCGTCCGCTTGCGTGGCCGGATTTGCTAAGAATACAACGCGAATGTAAATTTGCGTGCCGTGAAACAACAAGCGTTTCGCGAGTTTTGCAATCGCCTCCGTGTGTGAGCGGCTGCGTCTGTCAAAACAAACTCCACGGCTTCATCGAGGATAATCGAACTTTTGAAAAACTTTATCCACACGCAGTTCTCTCGCTCTGCGTGTACTTGTTTACGTCGCTCTCGACATTAACAGATACATACTTCGAGTTATCACGTTTCTCGCGCGCGCGCGTGTGTATGTCTGGTTGTTATCTATGCGAAATGTGTTGTTTTCGCAATGGATATCTACCTCCGATACGAATAGCAAGTTGCGCGCCACGGTTATAAAGCTAGTTTCATACGCGATCTTGTCGTCACATCGACGAGCCGCGAAAAAAATTCTCAATCATTTCAATCACGTTAGATTTTCAGGCATCTCGACTGCTTCGATTGGTCTCTGGCGTTTTAATTCACACTCGCCGTCAACGAATTCTCAAAAACCAATTCTCTTTCATAAATTTTTAACAGAAACATTCACGCTGTAAACGAACCAGCTGTGGTTTATTCATGTAAAAAATTTGGTAACGACGACGTTACGTACGTATGAATCCAGTCTTACACGTTGCGTATTGCGGGAAAAGACGCACGTGCGCGGCATGCGTTCTTATCTCGCTGTCCTTTTCCTACGCGCGTAATCGCGAGTGCGAAATGTATCTCCGTCGCACAAAAAAAAAACTAAAAGCCTTGCGCAAGATCTGTTGTCTTCGTCGCGAGGATATTACTTATTAGAAACACACTCGAAAGCACATTCGAAGGCCGTGCCACAGATATTTTTCACATGGTTTCATTAACGAAGCGTGCAGGGTCACCCAATTAGGCGCTCGTTAGTCACTTGCCGTCAATGCGCTTTGCATTCCGCCGCGTGGATTATTCCCGCGCACGCGGGTGTGTATTACGCGATGCAACGCGAGTAATTTAAAAAGTAAGTCACACCCTCGGATGGAAATCATAGGTGATTCGAGACTCCGACACGTCGGTGTCGAGTTCACCTTTGTTATATCGAGAGACAATGAGTCGTCGCTCTGTCATTCGATCGCCGAATGTAATTCATCTGCGTCAAAGCATCTCCGTTTTCGACAACACAGCAGACGACGCGGATTAATTTACTTCGCGTAGCTATTAAATTAAATCAAAATATTTTTGAGACCAAAGACGCTTCTGTGCTCCTTTTTTTTATTTTTAACACAATGAAAAAACATCTAGCGTCGAAAACTTGGTCGAAATTTTATGTTGAAGAAAAAACTTCGTGAACCTTTTACTTTATTTTATTCTAAATATACTTAGAAGAAATAAGAGACGTCGAAGAGGGAAGAATTAGCCGTCGCTCCGGACGCAGATCCGATTTATTAAATAGTTAACATTGCGAAAAACGCTCAGGGTTGACAAAAGTTTGATAAAAGTTTATGTATAAGAAAAAAAACTTTGTAAACTTTACTTTTTAATTCTAAATATATACTTGGAACAGATAGAGGACGTCGAGGAGGGAAGAGTTAATGTGTCCCGTCGGACACAAAAGAATTCCGATAAATTTGATTTCTGAATAGAAACACATTCGGACTTTTTGTCCGGAGAGTTTGCGTGACTCAATAATTTCGCTTCGATGGTCGCCAATTCAGGGAAACGGACAAATCGGGTCACCGAGAGACTCTCAATCAAGTTTTATCTGCCTGTCTCTCTTCTTCGTCGAGGCGAAGCTTTTTAGACAACCTTACGTTCTTTTTTTAGCCTTTTTTTTAGCCAACCGCGACAGTGTGACGCGGAACAATCGCGCGGGTGAATGAACCGTGAAAGATTGCTCGCAAGAGTACAATTCCTTTCACGGTCGTCGAACATTTCGGAATACGCGCGCTACAGGCACATCATTGTTACAAGTTCGATCAAATTTGTAAAAAAATCGCATTGCTTGTTTTGCGACTCTCTCGCTCTATCGCGCGAAAACAATAGGGCGCGAAAGGCTCGCGAATAAAATCGATTGTTTTATTACAGGCGCCGGCACAGTCAATGCAACCGACTGCCAGGGGGAACCCCCGGGTTCCCAGTCCTGGCTCGTTGCGACCGTTCACACCGCCGGATCTCTACAACAACAACAACAACAACAATGCTCGTAACAACTCGTCACCCTCAAACAACCCCCGTGCGAATGACAGCGACGCGCAACAAGAATCCACCGGGCCCTTTATCATCGGCAGTCCCATCGATCTCGGAAACATCGACAATGTCGACAATATCGGTCTTCGTTTGGATTCCGTTACGCGCGGCAGCAGCAGACGGCGAATGCGCGAACACATCGAGCTCCAGGAGACCTTGTCGGAATCGTCCCGTCAGGGTGAGTAAAACAATAATTGTGAAAAAGAGAAGGTTTAATGCGGGAGAGAAGAAAATGTTCGAATTAAAATTTAAATTCCATGAACATCCCATGAGAACCGGAAAGTTTTTTTTAATCCTTTTTTAAATATGTCACCGATGTTGTGACAACTGCATCTTTTAAAAGAATTTGAACTGAATTACGCATTTTACACACACACACACACACACACATACAAATATGATTGCGATAGTAGCTGGACGGCGCCACTTTGTTCGTAAACGGCGAGAGAGCCACCCCGTTTGGCGCGTCGCGGGGTGTCCTTGGCCTATCGATAACGTTTATATAGTCGTCACGCCATCGCACGTTCCTCCACGGGGGTGGTGCGACCGGGGGTTGCGCTCGAAGCACGATAGGTGCTGACACCAACTTGTTGCCGTCAATGGGCGCATGCGTTCTGCGCGGGGGTGGCTCAACGTCAACACCTTTGACGCATTTATCCTGCTACCCCCGGAGCAGTGCCGCATCGGCTACACGCACACAAACACACAAACGCACACACGCAAGTTTTGAAATAAATAAAAATCATCTTAGAAAAATACAAATCATCAAGTGTGGAAAAAAAACGTACTCTCTGTCTTCTTTTTAAGATTCGTTCACAATCTCGTTTTCACGTTTCTCGATTTCATGTTTACAACGTACGCTTTTATTGTATTCGATATCAAAACTCGTTTAAAAAGCCGTTCGGGATTTGCGTCTAAGTACGAGAGTCTCCGGGGAGTCGTTCGGAGGGAGTAATCGGAGTCTGAAAGAGATTCCGATCAGTGCCACCTGAGAAGAGACATTTCTCGTCTCGGGTTAACTCGACGCGGAACAGATCATTGGGTCGCGTGTGCGCGTTAACGCACGTGCCGCTTGGCACACTCGGAAAAGAGCGGCAGGGGTGTGGCGAGAGGGAGAGAAAGAGGAGGGCACCGAGATGACGTAGAACACACGCTCTTATTCGGACGATCGTTACATCTCCCGGGAGAGCCCGAGCGCGGATTTTACAATCGCGTGTTGTCTATCCGGAAAGATCGCGTGCGGAAAAAAGCGAGTGTGTGAGCGAAAAAACGTACGCGCTTTGTGCGGTGGTCGAATGGCGCGAGAGATCGATCGCCGGGCGACCGAATGTGCTACATACCTGGCTTCTTCCCTTGAATGTGAGAAAGAGAGAGAGAGAGCTCGTTCGATCGATCGCCAAACGAGACGTTCCGATACGCATGTCGTTCGTGATTTAATTTTCTCCGTCCCAGTGCGCGCATTCAAAAAATAGAGTAAAGAGCTGCGTAAAATTCGAAAAAAAGCGAGAAGAGTAAACCAATCGTACGGTTGATCACGTAGTTTCTGGAACTCCAGTCGAGTTTTAAGCTTGCGAACGTCGAGTGGAGAGGAAACTACTTGAGCGAATCATTTTTTTTTTTTTTAAGAAAAAAAATATAGTTTGCCAATTGGAGAGCAGAGAACTTGAAAGCTTCTTTTGCAAATAATTCCGTAATATGTGTGCGCGTTTGCTAACTGTGACACGATTTCCTCCCGTAGCTTCAAACACAAAAGTCCGTGTATATTTATAGTTATCATATATACATGTACATAGCGTGGGCTTCTTGAAATTTAATCTGCGAAGAATCGGAAAAAAATAGCACGCGGTATAACAAAGTTATAAATTTTTTACGTAAAAGTACACGCTATTTCGAGTGTCGGTCTTTTATCACGCGTTTGTTTCTATTCTTTAAAATAATATATCATGTTATTAATATTATTAAAAAATTATATGTTATTGTTTTTTTTTTAAGAAGTAAAGAGCGGGAAGAGAAAAATGTTCGAAAAAAAAATTGACCTGTTCACAAATTACGCATTTATTTATTTTTATTTATCGCGCATTCTTGTCAAATCGATAAGTCATGCGAAGAGCACGCCAAACCGATGTTTTTCAGCAGCGCGCGCAAGAGAACGGAAATGCTAATTGCGGAAATGTTTTTGCGAGGCGATCGTTGGTTAAAACGAGCGCAAACGCTTCGCGTGCTATAGTTCGTCGGAGGAAGATGAGATGTTACGACGGGATTATATGTGCGACACCCACCGTCGGCGTAACCGCATTACGCAATCGTTATCTGTTCTCGGATAAAAACATATGGCGTAACATATAGAGTGAACCGTTTCGCCGCGTGTACAAACGGGAACCGTTTTATTTTATTTTACACGTGTGATCGTTACTTTCTTATTGTCACTTTCCATTTGTTAAGAAATATATTATTGAGGTATTGTATTGGTGCAACACTTTGTGTAAAAAAAAGCATATAAACGTTTCTGCCCGCGCGACTGCGAGAAAATCAATAATCGGTGTAATAAACCATTTAAAACGTGCTCCTCGATTTTTTCCCGAGGTTTTCGTATTTATCTTCTTTATTTGTTCGGTCTCTTTATAAAGGAACATCTGTCGCAAATGACTGGGCAAACATTCGCGAACCTTGTACGCGCGTACATAAATGTTTCTTTTTCTTTAAAACGTCAAGAGCGAGAATTTCTCTTACGACCGATTTTGTTTTCTTCAATTTTTTTTTTTTTATTATAAATTTAAATTCTCTCTATTTTACTCGTGTCATCACGCAATAAATTATTATTATTACGATTTTTTGTAAAATGCCCGTGAAAAAAGAACAGAGTTCGTAATAAAAAAAAAAAACAAAACCACCCCATTCTCTCCTCGAAAAGATAGAAACGAGAGACGTACGGCGCAAAAGTGAAACACGAACACGGCGAGGAAAACACCCCGTACATAAATGCCACCGCTGCACACAGCGTTGTGCGCACATGACGAAAAACATCGTCGGTGCGTCGTCGCGTGTATTTTTTTTTCTCACGCGTAGAGCGAGAGAGAAAGGAGACTCGTGATCGAGGGAGGGTTCGCTCACGCGGATGACGATTATTATCAGTCAGTCGTCGTTGACACAGTGGTGCTTGTCGCGGTTGTGGTGATCTCGTCGCGACGATAAAAAACGGCGCACAACGTGCGGTCAAAAGGAGCGCGACGCGACGCAGTAACGCGAGCATAACCTCAAAACCACGGACGGAACGGGGCTCGCGGGGACGCCTCGTCGGGTTTTTCCCCGACGAAACCGGAGCGCGAATAACGACGACACGCGCACTCCATACACGACGTTCTCGCGTTGTAATGCGGCGCAACGCGCGCGGCGATCGATGCAATTAGGAGGAATTATTTATCGGGACTTTTACAGGGACGCGGTCTAACCTACGTCAACGCCGCCGCCTCCGTCGTCGTTTTTCGTCTTGTGTTGTCTTCCCTCTCGTCGATCGGGTGCCGCTATAATCTCGATTCACCCGCGGTGATTCGCGCCCACGTGTGCAAAGAAACATCGGGAAATTAAATATGAATCGACGATACGGTGCGCCGTGGTGACGTATGTGTACGTGTGTGTACAGCACGTTTATGTGTGTGCGCGTACGCACGAGAAAAAGAGAGAAGGTGAGATTTGACGTGTAGCGACGAAGAGCGATCATGGAAGTCGCGTCCACCAAGCTGGTGCAGTGGTTCAATGAACTCAGATCCCGTGTCCATCTCTATCTGCACGCTCAGACCCGTAAGTCCGATCGTGTCGCACACCGCGCGTGTGTAAAATTTTATTAGGAAACGGTACTAGTAAGGCGGCGATAAGGACGTTGCGGTAAAGACCCCCGCCGGTGTGTATCGACTCGGGATGTGTTTTGATAACAATCGGTGACATTGGAGCGGCATTGGTCTCGAAAGAGACGTTGCCGACACAAATGTGTTCTATTCGCGGGCTCTTATCGCCTTTGATATTTCCGCTTTGTCGCAATAACACAATGCACGTTTAATTATAGAATATCCACCGATATATTCGCGTCCGGAGCAAAAACATCTTCTGATAAAAAAAATGCTTATTTTAACTCTCTGCGAAAAAAGCTGCGTATTTCTGCAGTCTTTTTTTTTTTTTTTTTTTTGAAAAAGTGAGCGAAGCTGAGAGTACTCTCGAGTGAATTATTAATTAAACGCATTTATCTCTTTTGACTGCGGTATTTCTTTATCTCGTCGCAGCTCCGGAGATTCTCGTAGAGTTTGCGAAAAATTCGATAAAAAAAATCAGTGAAATCCATCGGAAACTGGAAATTATTTTACAATTATTGTAAAATCGATTTACAATTATTTTGCAATTATCACACGCGTTTTGTTACAAATTATTTACACATTAAGCGCGTTATCTTTACGTAAGATTGCGACAGTCACGCCATTTAATTCCTTCGAGAATAAAAAGTTTCTATTTGCTTCCTACTTGGTGTTTATTTTTAGAAAAAGAGTGCAATCACGAGAGAAGCAATTATTCTGAATTCTCTTAACGAAGAAAAAGATCTGTAAGTTTTAATTGTTGCGACTACAAACGAAACCTCTCACGCAAATCCCGTTCGATCCTCGAGAATGTGTACTCTATTACGGAGCTGTATTTTTTTGCAATATTTTATCTTCAAGTTTAAACATGTGTCGCGCGCGCGATATTGCTTTTACATCATTTTCTGCACATGTGTCGCGGTACAACTGTCAGTTCGCGTACGCGTGGGCGTGATACATTTATATCGCCAAAGACTATAGAATAAATAACCGAGCGCAATTTAAATGTCATTTTCTTCGGGCGTGTTGTATGCTTTGGTCGATCGAAATTTTCGATAAAGTAGCGTGACTCTTTTTTTTTTTTTAACGTTAACCTTTGCTCTTGGAAAATACGCACGTGTACATAACGAGTATATATTAAGACACGATATATAGACGAGAGAAATGACGTAGACTCCAGATAACTTAGTGAAAAAAATTTAACTTGATATCTTAATGTGTGTAGTTTATCTTTCGTATTTTTTAATCAACCTAGTTGATTAAAATCTAAGTAACGTGAAGTGTTGTGACGTATTAATATTATTATAACGTAAATGAAATTACTTATGTTAGCGATATTGTTGAATTTCTGACAGGTTGTAATTTACAAGAGAAAAAAACGATATTCATTAATCGAAATTTTATACACGCGTCAATAAAATTAAATGGATATATGAAATATCGTAAGATTTCATGTGTGTTATACAGTTGGCCCGGTGAGAGCGGAAAATGATGGCTCACAGGGTGACGACCAACCACCCTCGCAGCACAACGACGGCGAGGAGAGGATTATTTTTGTCAACGCCCCTCATCAGCCCGCGAAATATAAGAACAATCACATCACCACTGCGAAGTATTCATTTCTATCGTTCATACCGCTGTTTCTGTTCGAACAATTCCGTCGTTACAGCAACTGCTTCTTCCTGTTCATCGCGCTCATGCAGGTGTTGACTATGTTACATGTATCGAGTGTACAAAATATGATAAATTATACAGTGTAAAAAAATAATTTTTTGTGTGTACTGAAAATGTAGCAAATACCGGACGTGTCGCCGACGGGACGATGGACGACGCTGGTTCCATTGATCTTCATCCTCAGCGTGTCCGCCCTGAAGGAGATAGTCGAGGACGTTGTGCGTATCTCGCTCGCGTGAGGAATTATCTCCCTGTTCTCTCTCGTGATAGCTGCAAAAACCATAAAACGATTTGATATTTTTTTTTTTTTTATTTTTTTATAGAAAAGACATCGAGCCGACGACGAGATAAATATGAGGGAGGTGGAGGTGCTGAGAGACGGTCGGTGGCAGTGGGTGCAGTGGCGCGCCGTGGCCGTCGGCGATGTCGTTAAGGTTGCTTTCCTGTTTTCGTCACGATCATTGATGTGGTAATAATCGATCGCCACACACGCATCCCTCCCCGCTAGAATCGCTTTTCTTTTAATATGCATAGGTTCACAACAACACTTTCTTCCCCGCTGACTTGATCTTGTTGTCGTCATCGGAGCCGCAGGGTATGTCCTTCATCGAGACCGCCAATCTGGACGGCGAGACGAACCTGAAGATCCGACAGGCTCATCCAGACACTGCCAGTCTCCTGGACACCGCGGAGCTCATGAACTTTCGCGCGAACATCCAGTGCGAACCGCCCAACAGACACCTCTACGAGTTTCACGGGGTTCTGCGGGAGACGAACAAGCAGTAAGGAAACATACGTCCGATAATTTCGCGAGCGAGAACAAAGTCTGTGTGATGTTTCGTTTGCGTCAACCGAAGCGGTATTGTTCTTTCGCAGGAGCGTAGCTTTAGGACCCGATCAGTTGTTGCTCCGTGGCGCGATGTTGCGGAACACACGATGGGTGTTCGGCGTAGTGATATACACGGGGCACGATACAAAGCTCATGCAGAATAATACCTCGACAGCGCCGCTGAAGCGCTCCACCCTCGATCGTTTGATCAACACGCAGATACTGATGCTATTTTTCATACTTCTTCTGTTGTGCATTCTTTCGGCGATATTCAATGTCATATGGACGAACGCCAACAAGGACGGTCTTTGGTATTTGGGTTTGGAAGGTAAAAAACACGCGAAGTCTCTTATTTCTCTTGAGATGTTCCCGTTATCTTCGTTCTCATGTTTTATCTCCCGTTATCTCTCCTTCTCATGTTTTATCTTCCATTATCTCTCCTTCTCTCGTTTCAGAGGAAATGACTAAGAACTTCGCTTACAATCTCTTGACGTTTATTATTCTCTTCAACAATTTGATACCGATATCGCTGCAAGTTACGCTCGAGGTGGTGAGATTCGTTCAGGCCACGTTCATCAACATGGACATAGACATGTATCACGCGGAGACGAACACCCCGGCGATGGCGCGCACGAGCAATCTGAACGAGGAACTCGGCATGGTGAATTACATATTCACGGACAAAACCGGCACCCTCACGAAGAACGTTATGGAGTTCAAGCGGTGTTCGGTCGGCGGCAAGATATACGAGTGAGTTATCGAATCTCGCTCTTGACTCGAATTTTTATCAATTCTCTGGAGAAAATATTTACATTTTATCTGAGTCTTGATAGCTCGAATTACTTCCTGTTCCCTTGAGATTCGAGTTATATCTCAAATGCACGGACATTATTTTATAGCTTGCCAAATCCGTTAGACGAAAGTACGAGTGACAGCAATTGCGAGCTAATTCGAGATATTCTCGAGGGAAGGTCGGTGCGGGATTCCCAGAATCCCGTCGACAAGAAGAAAGCGCAGCACGCGGACGTGCTCCACGAGTTCATGGTCATGCTGTCGGTTTGTCACACCGTTATTCCCGAGAAACTGGACGACTCGATAATTTATCACGCCGCATCCCCGGGTAAATGTTTATAAATGATGCCACTAAGGTACACACAACAGTTTAATGTTATTTCGTGTCATCATATTACGTTCTTTTTGTGTCAGACGAAAGAGCGCTGGTGGACGGAGCGCGTAAGTTCAATTACGTGTTCGACACGCGGACACCCAGTTACGTGGAAATCGTCGCTCTGGGCGAGACGATGCGTTACGAAGTGCTGAACGTGATCGAGTTTACCTCGGCCAGGAAGCGAATGTCAATAGTGGTGAGAACGCCCGAGGGAAAAATAAAGATCTTCTGCAAAGGCGCGGATTCTGTGATCTACGAGAGATTGACACCGATTCCGTTAGACACCGGCGATCTCGATCAAATACCCATCGACGATTTTCGTAAAACGACTCTCGAGCACTTGGAGACCTTCGCCGGCGACGGATTGCGAACACTTTGTTTCGCTTCCGCGGAAATATCCGAGGACGTTTATCAGGTGGTGTCTCGTTTTTATTTCTGCAAATTCCGGGACAAATTGTTCAATTACGTCACGTGATCGATTTTTGATCATGATTTCTCTTTGATAGTGGTGGCGCGAATCATATCATAACGCGTCAATCTGTTTGGGGAATCGCGAAAACATGATAGAACAGGCCGCGAATCTTATCGAGGCCAAACTGACGTTACTGGGAGCGACTGCGATCGAGGATCAACTACAAGATGAGGTGCGGAATTCTGTCTTCTCAATGTTTACAAGTCGACACGTGTCTTCTATTGCGAAAGCGCGCGATATATTTATCATCACTTTTCTCGCAACAATATGTAACTTTCAGGTGCCGGAAACAATCCAGGCTTTTCTGCAGGCTGATATTAAAGTCTGGGTGTTGACGGGAGACAAACAGGAGACCGCCATAAATATCGGTTACTCGTGCAAACTGATAACGCACGGAATGCCGCTTTGCATTATCAACGAATCTTCTTTGGATGTACGTGAGCGAATAATCATTACCGAAAAAACGACTCTTACGCGTTTTACGCGATGTACAAGTGTGTGTGTGTGCGTATGTTTTTCGCAGAAAACGAGGGAGGTGATTATTCAACGCTGCCATGATTTCGGAATCGATCTGAAATGCCAAAACGACGTAGCTTTAATTATAGACGGCAGCACGCTGGACTACGCTCTGTCTTGCGACATCAGAATGGACTTCTTGGAGTTGTGCGCGGCCTGCAAAGTGGTTATCTGTTGCAGAGTGTCGCCGATTCAGAAGTCCGAGGTAGTTACTTTTAATTTCTCCGCGGAAATCGTAATAAAATTTAATCGATCTCGATTGGTTTTTCTTTTTTGTTATCAGGTGGTTGATTTGATCACGACCAACAAAAAAGCCGTGACTCTCGCGATCGGTGACGGCGCGAACGATGTGGCCATGATACAGAAAGCCCACATCGGCGTCGGTAAGTTTTTTCTATCGCATCGTGTCGTCGAATTCTCTGTCAATGATTTTTATTGATTGTTGTTGAAAAATCTTTTGTTTCTCTCGCAGGCATCTCTGGTGTGGAGGGTCTTCAAGCGGCCTGCGCCTCCGATTATTCCATCGCGCAGTTTCGCTTTTTGAAACGTTTATTGTTCGTTCACGGCTCGTGGAATTACAGCAGGATGTGCAAGTTGATTCTTTACTCGTTCTACAAGAACATCTGTCTCTACGTTATCGAATTGTGGTTCGCTATCTACTCTGGTTGGTCCGGACAGATTCTATTCGAACGATGGTCCATCGGTCTCTACAACGTCGTGAGTTTCTCGTGACAAAAATCGTTCGCTGTTTTATTAAAAATAAGTTAACTCTTCAAACACAGATGTGTGTTTCGTAGGTGTTCACCGCTGCGCCGCCATTGGCCATGGGTCTCTTCGATAAAGTGTGTTCCGCGGAAACTCACTTGGCCCATCCGGGTTTGTACGCGACGAAGAACAACGGAGAGTCTTTCTTCAACATTAAAGTAATCATTTATTTCTCCATAGAAGACCGAATATCTGCTGATTTTTATTGATTTTTCAATCCGAGGGTCCTCTTTTTTTTTCAATCAATCGTATTTTCGAATCCGTGACATTCCTTGACACAAACATACTTGTATCAAAATAGGTATTCTGGATATGGATTGCGAACGCGCTGATCCATTCGTCCCTGCTGTACTGGCTGCCTCTGATGGCTCTCAAAGAAGGTGTGGTCTGGGCGAACTTTTATGAAAGAGATTACGTTGTACATTTGTGCGTTGTGTTTTCAGTATGTTGTAGTGACGGTGTGCGCGAAGGCGGGTCTAATAATAAACTCGTGGACGTGGGTCACTCATTTAGCAACATGGGGATCCATTATACTCTGGTTCTTATTTATTTTTATATATAGGTAAGATTTGGTTTTCTTAACAGTTTTGATTTACGCGATAATAAAAAACATTTATATTTGTTTAACGACGTTGTTTTCTCACGTAGCAATTTTTGGCCCGTTCTGAACGTCGGTGCTGTGATGTTAGGCAATGACAAGATGTTATTTTCCTCGCCAGTTTTCTGGCTAGGACTTATACTAATACCGACAGCAGTATTGCTTCTGGACGTTACAGTGAAAGCGTGAGTTTTCAACGATTGTAATTACGTAAACTACTCGCGTTACGTATTCTGTGCAAAAAAAAACAAAAACAAAAATTGTTTTTGTTATATCAGAGTGAAAAACACGATTTGGAAATCGGTGACGGAGGCAGCCCGGGAAAACGAAATCCGGCGGTCCGATCCCGGTGATATATTCAACAATCAGGATTACAGAAGCTCGTAAGTGCTTGGACTTTTTCATATTTGTCAAGAAAATTTTCTTTCTCTCTTTCTCTAACCCGTATAGGAAAATTTTATTTTAGATAACATAAAAAAAAAAGGATGCTTTTCTAACGTTCTAATTGCTAAGGTGAAAAAGTTTTGCGGTTATCATTATTCGCGTGTTTGCTAGCCAGCAAATTGAACTGATTGAAACGCGCGAAGAGATTACTCATATTTCTCATTTGTTCAAGCGATTTTCGCAAGGTTCATTATCTTCCTCGCAGATAGTTTTACCATTTAGTGCATGAGTCATAACAATAACCTTATGTGTTTCTCTGCGACCTTATTAACCGTGTGTATGTTGATTTATTAAAACTTAATATGCATGGCTTTCTAGGTCAGTAGCTCCATTACATCTCTCTACTAATAAGCTCTCTACTAATACTCGAGAAAAACATATTTAACACATTTCGTGGGTGCGACCCGAGAAAAACACCTAACTCTCTTTGAACTCCAATTCTGTTGTTTTTTTTTGTCGATATATTTTGATCGCGCATGTACGTAACGCCAATCACAAGCCTGATTGTTTTATGCGGGAAATTTTCCTAATGATAACTCACGGTTTGTGCGCTTGTTCATTCGCCAGAGTAAGTTAACAAAACAAGAACAAAGTACACGGTTTTTTTTTTGGCCATCGATACCGCCCGTGCCTCTTTAATCGAGCAGATAAAACATGAATTACGACAGGAGGTTGACGAAGCGTTGGTTAAGCCGATGTTGGGCCTTGATCTCACCGCGACGAAGACACGGTCGACTGAGAATCTTCCCGTTTGTAGCACGTCGCTCGTGGTTCACGCATCGTTCCGAATACGCATCGTCCGCGTCACTTCAAATCCCGTATCCCTGAAAAACTCACACCACAATCATCGTCCGCTCCAGCACACGCACACCACCATCACCATTTCCCGTAGATCTCCCGAGAGAACGCCTAAATCCAGTAAGCCTTTTTTTATATCTACTAATTTAAACTTCCTTTTCCTTAAATATAAATGTGTACAAAATTTCAACCGTTAGATTTCACGTTTGCTAGATAACATCGAGTTAAGTGTAGTAATTACAGATAAAGAATTGATTTCATTTTCAAATATTAATGCTCGAGTAGGTTTGCGTTGATACAACCGACGCTTGCATTAATTTGACATTTCTCTCAAATACAGTAATATGAAAAAAACAAAAAATATTACAGTAATATATACATCGCGATATTATACTAAGCGTAATAATTTTACATGTGATATTTATGACAATATGCGATGTAAATCACGATTACACCTAGATGATTGCGGTCGCAACGATCAGGATGCTCAATACTGTCTTCCGGAATGCGCGAATGTGATTCGTTTGTTCGGAATTTGTACATCCAGAAATATTAACTCGCGCGGAAATATTAACGTTTTATATATTTATTAATGGTCGAGGAGAAAAAAAGGGATTATTTTATATTACTTTTAAAATGTGTATGTACCTCCTATTTACACACACATTTACACGCGTATGTCTAGTTTTTCTTTTATTTTTTACTACCATACTATGTTTCTAAATCTCAATTAAAAAGAT
>QVNV01007145.1:0-10851 GCA_014825455.1 Pseudomyrmex pallidus | reverse complement strand
CGTAAATGAGGCACGGGGTACCTCGCGCAGCGCGCGCGCACTTCGTTTGCGCATATACTTGGCGCGAGGCACTACCGTGCCTCTTGATTTACACGTCAATTTATATATATGTATATACATATATATTTGTTGCTGCACAACATCCTGGAAACGGCTCGTATTGGCCTTATATAGTTTCTTGTTTAATCTTAATAATGTTTGTAATTAATGTTTTTTATTCAATAAAAAAGAACTTGTTGTGATAATTTCATATTAAAGTGTATGTTTTGCAAGTTATACCTTTCTCTGCGAATTACAAGTTTTTATTGTGCATTTTGTCAGCTACTTCCGTTATTTCTAATGACGGATTCACTCGCGAGTTAGTGTTACGAGATTTTTTACGAGATGGCGAGAGAGATTTTCTCAAGAAAGTATTCAGAGATTTTCTCAAGAAGTATGCTTGTTACACTATTACGTTATAACATTTCAAGAATCGCCGACTAGAAACGAAATAAAAACGTGCGATTATGCATATTTGGATAAACTTTTGGACTTGTCGTCGCTTTGGTTACAATGAATAGCAATAGTGACTTAAGTTAAAAAGTACACTAATAAAATGAGAGCATTTCAAGAGAAAAAATTTAAGAGAGAGAGAGAAAAGTTGTTTTTTATTTTAGAAATCTTTTTTACCGCATCTGGGAAATAAACTTTTTAAAAAAATTTATTCAACTATTACCTACACGTAAAAGCTTTTTGGCTCAGAGAAAAATAAAGACATTGAAATAGGAAGAGAGTATCGAAAGTTTTACCGAAGTCTCGTAAGAGATTAAAGAAGAAGTAAATTCGGGAACTCGGATTCTCTCTCGGGTTGCCGCTGTTCCATTCGTGAAATAAATTTCTAAGCGGTTACAAATGTTGCCTCGGCTGACCTTTCGTGTATTCATCTCCCTAACGGATCGTTTCTTGTGTCATCCTTGCGCAGGACACTAACTTTTCTCTTACTTCCACTTGCTCTACCTTTCTGTTCGTTTTCCGAGGCCACAGAGATTTCCAAGATTCCCGTGGAGGTTTATCGACGATCGGTCGGCCTCCAGGTATTCCACGAAGAAGAAGAAGAAAAATAAAAAGAAAAAGAAGAAGAGTGCCTCTTGCCTCGCAAATCGAATCGATCGTATCAACTCGGAACAAGTCCGAGTCAGCTCGGCGCTAGTAGTTAACGGCGTGCCGATGAAATTCATCGATCGGCTATTGATACGTCGCGTTCAGACATGTATATAGGGCGTTCCATCAATAACACGTTTTTTAATACTGCCTTCACTAATTTAGAATCTTTATTTGAACACGTAGAATTCGATAAACTGTACTGTATGTGTTGTTACAATAATACTATATTAATTAATGGAGTATAAAGAATATAAAGATAAGAGTTAGAAGTAACAAAAGAGAAAATTATAGGAAAGAAAAACTTAAAGTTTAGAAACCAAACTATAATATAAAAAAAGAACATTTTTTATTTTGCAGGTACGTATACTCGAACGTGATCGAGTGAAACTACGATTTGACGTGATATTGGTGAATGGATTTGTTGAAGAACGGAACACCTTGTATATAACGTTGCTACTTGGCAGGTAGGTTGTAGTTCTAGCGCGCTGTCGCGAGCCAACAGATCTGATCAGGCTCTTTCAACTTATGAGCCTAGTATCGATCTCTTGCGTCCATCGCGATGTTTCCTCTTTTATCGATGCGTTAACCGGTTATCGCGCCCTTTCAAAGAGGAGGAAAGAAGAACAATATCGATATCCGTTTCCTTAATCGTCTAGAATAACTTTCAGTTTTTATCTTGTTATGTTAATCTCTCTGTCTAGTAGATAGATATATACATATATATCTTTCCGCCCGCGTTGCTTTTTTCTCAAAACTTGGAAGTTCATAGATTGCATTCTTTAACCTCGAATTTTCGGTCGGTTTTTATGTTTTAAATCTATCCTCCCGAAAAATTGAACAAATCTTGGGAAAATACTCGCGGAAGCTCAATCTCTCTATTTTTACTGTTGCTGCGAACATTATTGACAAATTTGTCTATTCATCTATATACGCATTTTATATTCACTGTATAGCTACTATCAATCGACAACAGCTGCTATTACATTTTTCAAAAGAGCTCCGATTATTACAGCGTACAGCACGATCTGCGCGCGCGTTTACTCGCTTCCGTTAGATATTCCTCGTTTATTGCTCATGTCCATGGAAAATGCTTCGCGAATAGTAAACGCTTTCCACGCATCGATCCCGAGAGGCATTGATATTCCCGGCAAGCTGTTCATGAACACGGGCTCTACGAACGTTACAACAACGTCACCGATACTCCCCTACAATCGACAGAGCTCGATATCGTTCGTTCTTCTCTTCCTCTC
This sequence comes from Pseudomyrmex pallidus, assembly GCA_014825455.1. Classification (NCBI taxonomy): domain Eukaryota; kingdom Metazoa; phylum Arthropoda; class Insecta; order Hymenoptera; family Formicidae; genus Pseudomyrmex; species Pseudomyrmex pallidus. The sequence continues at coordinate 8,458 of QVNV01007145.1, read as the reverse complement.
TCTCTCTCTCTCTCTCTCTCTCTTTCTCTCTCTCTCTCTCTTCACTTTCGAGACGAACGACGATCGTGCCGATTCGGTATTCACGGAGTCCAGATAATTTCTCTCGCTCTCCCTTTCTAGCAATATCAAGTCAACGTGAATTGCGCCATGAATCTCCGTAGGAGCATTTATTCACGCGGCGGCCACGTAACTCTCGCAGATTTAGTGCGTTCTCGTCGTCGGATACACCTGATCAGAGTCGGACAGCAACCGGTTGCCGTCGGTATGCCGCCCGATTCCGCTTTAGTTCTATACCAAACGAACGAGAAGAGAATGAGACTAATTTGAATACCTCTGCAAGTTTCATCATGCGGACAGTCTACTATCGCTTATAAGTACTCGTACTAAGCGATTTTGTATATTACTCATTACGTTTTAAATTCTTTTTGTTATTTTTGCACGCTAAGTTTGTTTTTAATAATTAATAAGTAATAAAAACACAGACTTTTTATATAATTAAAGAAGAAAGGTTAAAAATAAGATTTATTCTACAAAAATTTATTGACTTAATAAAATGTTTTATTTAAATAATGTTGTTACACAATTCAACTTGTTCGCGACAATTTCAGCGTAGTTTTTGTTGTAATAATATTTTAACTTTACGATACTTTTAACGCAGTTATATTTGTTTTTGTAAAACAAAAAAGACCGAGATGTCTCGATTCGATATCGAGCGCGTTCAACTAGCAGAGCTAGAGTCTAATTGAAAGTGGAAGTACGTCACCGATGCCAGTCTGTTTTTGCTAATTACACGGACGTAAAAGCATTATCGGTCGTTCATACAATGAGCAGCGAGAATAATACGTCGCTCGTAGAGCTTGTAACTCAATTCTTTATCGAAGCAAAGCATTGTTAACTGTTTTAATCAGCATCTCGCTGTTTCGCGAACATGGTTAGCGACGCGGCGTATTAAGGAGAACATGACAATAAAATGAACGTAAACTTTAAAGAGAAGCTGCGTGATGTAATAAAAGTGCTTAATATTTAATTACTTTCTGGCAGCAACATAATGTTTCATTTACATACATAAATATATAATTTATTTAGTAATCAAAACAATAAACATAGCGGCATAAATTTTTTTCATTTTATTGACAATTAGCTGTGTTTATGTATATCCACGACATAATCTAAATTTGATTTCCAGAGATAGAAAGGTAGATAATATATGTATATCTTTTTTACTTATTTAAAATTGTAAACATGTTTTATTTGACACAAGTAAACTTTCAGAAACGAGTAAATTTTAATAAGTTCCTATTATGATGTACAATATGTACATCATTTGTGGTAACATTATATATATATATATCGTAGTAATATCGGGAATTAAATATGAAAGATTAAAACTCAAGGAAGAAAACACACGCACGACCGCGTATATTTCTATCGTTTCGAAGCGTCATGGAGAAAAACTTTCTCTCTCGCTGACTTTCTCTCCAGCTCTGTCTGGCCAATGCAACGAACTATCCACTTCGGTAACGAGTGTTGCGCTCGCGCGCACTCTCCTTCCTTTCCGAACGATTCCCCGCAGACTTGTTCTTCCGTTCGTTTCTTCTATTTTTTCTCCCATGAAAATCCGGGCTTGTCTGAAAGTGCAATTCCCGATGCAGTTTTCTGATAGACGTCGCCATCCGCTTCTCTTTCGCCTATATCTTACGGCGAGATTTTGCACAATACAAAAAAATTCAATTTATTTGTAAAAGAAACTTTTGTAATTTATAATTTTATATAGATAGAAAAACTAAATTTGTTTATTAAAAATAAGATTGTATTTGACTACAAAAATTAAAAGACATTTTGAGTTGAGCATGTTTACTAAATGTAATTTTTACTTGTGTATCAAAGTTACCATTTGCTATTTACAAGAAATTCATTAGCAGACACTCATTAACAGTTTGGTTCCTTTTCGCGATTATTAGCTATGTGGAGAAAAAGCGACTTGCGAGCACATCTTGTTCTCACAAAACTATGGACATTAATTGTCCAACTAATTTTTCGGAATAGTTCTAGCTATTGGTGGCAGATCTCACAGAAACGAGAAATAAGTCGGCGTTCTATTACACATTGCCTTATTTGCGCGAAAAATATGGAAAACAATTCCCTAAATATAAAGTCATTATCACAAAGTATGCACTTTACAATCCAACAATACAAAATATTATCAACATTACTGTTCTCTCTTATATTACTAAATTAAATATATTTAGGTATATATATTCAAAGTCGATATATTCAACAAAACAAAAAAAAATCAGATGTTTTCGAAAGACTAGAATATTATCTTTCCGCTTTTACACAGAAACAATAGTAGTTTCTTCTATCTTAGTTTTTAACGCTAATATTTTTGCTAACCTGTGCGGCGAAAAGCTAATATTAATATCTACGCAAATCGGTTCTTTTATATAAACGTGCATTACAGTTCTTATAATCGTCTGTAATAGGTATGCCACAATGCACTATAAAAAGCGAGGAGGGTAATTATTAAGTATAGGGGTTTAAAGTATGATGACCTTGATCTTGACATATATTGTAAAGGATATTCTCCTGAGTAGTGTACAAGAGGTTTTAGACATCGCTCATTTTTTATTAAAAAAGTATTCATAAAAAATATAATCACAAAAATGACCGTTGAAAACAATCAAGAGTTGTAATTTTGTTCGCGTTGTAAGCGTGTTAGGCAAAATTGCGCCCACTGAACTATAATATGGAATGCGCTTGCCTTTGTTCAAGCCGTCCGCGATAGAGAGCACCACAACTAGGATTTCTGTCTTTATTGTACAATCTCATCAAAAATTTTTTTAGTAACAGATTTATAGGCGTTTTACACCCTTTACACTCTTTACGTTAGTTTTACACAACAATTAAAAACCAGTTTTTATTTAACTAAATATTAATATTTTAATGATGTGTAGAAATTATCGGCTATTGCGAACCGTTGCTGGATGTTTTGCAAGTAGTGGGTTGAAAGAAAACTTCTTTGTTTTAACAAAACGTTTCGACTTCTTTATTCAAGTCATCTTTAGTTGTACACTACATATAATCGAAGATACATTAGCAAGCAGAACATTAGTACTTAGATGAAAATTAATTTGCGGTATTAAAATATTTATACATGAGGTAAAGAACAAAATAGTGATTAAAAACAAATTAAAAAAATTTTTTTAAAGTACGTACCAAATATAAGAAAATTGCGTCAAAAATTAAAATTAAAAATGCATAAGATCTTTAAGTCACATCGTTAAAATTGAAATGTGTCTAAAGCACAATAGAGAAACATGTCAAGGTCAAGGTCATCAGACCTCAATCCCCTATATTCAGTAATTACCGTGAGATAGAAAGAGAGGAGTTTGCAGGATTAACAGGACAGGGAAAGGGAAGTCTCATATACGGTGCGATTAATTCATTACGATTTGCAGGCGTGACTTATTGCCTTGGTGCCGTGGCCACGTGTGCATATACGCGCGCTTCGTATATGTACCTACACTCAAGTCGTCATGACCTGCATATATCAGACAAACTTATCTACTCAGCTAGTAGCTGCAGCAGCTGCTAGCTGAGTATTCACTGAATCCGCCAATTATTTCGCTCGATCTCTAGTCACATGCGATATTAAAAAGCTTAACATTGTCTTATTAATCTTTCTTTTGTTTTTTTCGCTTATTTTTTTATTGATAGAATTCTCGAAATCGCGAAACGTAAATCTCTGCGTGTTTGATCAACAAAAATGCAATATATTGTATTTTTTAAAAATAATTAGTAATATATTTCACTTTTATTTGAGAGAAAAAGAGAGAAGAAGAAAGAGAGTAACATTTTTTGTATAGTTATTATTATGTTATTAATTTTACTGTAGCGTGTGTGTGTGTGTGTGTGTGTGTGTGTGTGTGTGTGTGTGTGTGTGTGTGTGTTGTGCGTAATGTGTTTGGTTGTGCGCTTGTATGTTTCGCAATGTAGATACATTGTTAAATTATCGCTGTTGTGTTTAACAAAAGCTGGCGCTCATGTGTGTGTAATCGCGTTTGACATCATTTGTTTGATACAACTCGGGACGCAATACGTAGTTCATAAGTTCGTGCGAGTTAGTTGCCGCGCACAGTCCGCGAATATGGGTTTCGCAAAATAATAGTTTAAATTGCTTTTGGCAGCGCGCACAAGCAAATAATAACGAAAGCATAATAACGTTCCGCAGCAGATGGCGCGACGGTCCGCGTCACTACGTAGAAATCATAGTTAATGAAATACGCGTGCGCGCGAAAAAAATGACCGTGAAGAGTCGCTCTGCGAAAGGGCTGAATATACCAAGCGGAGGAGACAATTAGTCAGCTATTTTCGCGTCCACTGTGGTAATTAAACTTATGAAAATTACTCGCTCCCGTGCGAGATGAAAAGATAAATGCAGAAAACAAAAAAAAACATATCTCGAGTATTCAACTGCACAAAATATGTGTATTAAATAAAACAAAAAGAGAAAACGGTAGTGTTAAAATAATAATTACTTGTATGTAAAATGCATTGCAATAAAATCTTCATTCAGCTGTTAGTTGTCGCAGAAAATTTCTAAACGCGATGTTTAAATTGTATCTAATTTTGTGATGTATCTCGAAATAACAGATTAATTTTCTTTCTCTCCTCTCATCGGTCACTCTTTTATCGTTTTGCATTGCCTGGAGACACAAAATTAACACAATTGCGGAAATCACTCGAGTCTGTTTAGTAGCTGCATAAGGTGACAAGTGCATCATACATAAGCTGAACACTAATGAACATCTTTTGAAGACAAATCGAACGGCTGGCTGAGTGCGGTCGGTCGGTCAGCCGATATCAACCAGTCAACCAACCAGTCAATCGCTGGTTGACTGGTTGGTTGGTTGGTTGGCTGGTTGGATTGTTGGTGTGTTGATTGATTGGTTGGTTTGTAAGGTTGGTTAATTAGTTAGTTACTTGGTCGATCTGCCCTTAGTTAATCTAGTGTTTTGAAATCTACTGCTAAGATACGAAAGCTGATACCATCGAAACTTGATTGAACATTCTGTGTGCGCCTTTAAAACCCTTTCACTTTTTTAGGATCTCTTTATAGGAATGTTTGGACAGAGTTGTATTGCCTGCTTAGAAGATATTCTTCTGAAGAAGACATTTGTTCAGTCAACTTGCACGCTTTTGTTCATTTGTTGCGGATAATGTGTGACTTTCTATCTTTTTGAGAAATTGCAAAAATGAAATTTTGAATTATTCATACATATGTAAAGATATGTAATAAGTAATTCTTAATATAACAATATGATAGTTAAAAATAATGAAGAAAATTTCTTAAAAGGTTTAATATTTATACTTTGATTTAATATTTATATTTAAGAATGCAAAACAATGTGTAGTATAGAAGATTATAGAAAATGTGATATTGCAAAACCGATAATTTTAGTAAACAAATCCCGACGCTTCGAGAGCTTATCAAATTACACAACACGTTATGAGAGATCCGTGTCACAGAATTTTTTTTGTGACCGAATGTTCATTGAATGCTTATTAGCAATAAACCGCGTTAATACAAAATAAAGAACAAGATTGCTTTGTTGAACGTATACTGGAATGTGCGAGCAAAGCTTTTCTTTTGTTTCTTCAGATAAAAATGTATTGCGACGAAGGAAAAGAGAGAGGGAACGAAGCATATCTCGATATTTCATCTTGGCCGACTTTAATTAGCCCGCGTGGCATATCGCCTCTCGAAGCAGCAAGCAGCAGAAGCATTCGGAATTTTTTCGATGAGATTAGATCGTGATTACTGGGCCGCGCAGGTAGTCGATAAAAAACGAAAGAGCAGAGTTTCTTGTGAGAGCTCTCGACGGCGTTTTTCAAAGCTTCGCTTTGCGCGGTGCTTGACGCGCGTTTCTTACGCGTTAGAAATCATGATATGCAATGTGAGGAATTCAATGACGGAAGTCTGTGTATCAATAGCACAAAACAGTTTTACTCGTGAAAAAACGTTATAAAATATATACAATATGTACATAAAAATATATACAATATGTACATATAAAAGATATTGTAATTAATTTATATATCTAAACCAAAAATTCACACGTTTATATAAAAACTGCTTACAGTTAAGCTTTTTTTTTTTTTTTATCAAGCGCCACTTCGTTGCGCATGAACTTGGCGCAAGGCAACTACCGTGCCTCTTATACGCGAAATTCAGGTGAAAGAGAGCGGAGATTTTCACAGAGCAATATAACGACTGAACCGATCAATTTTTGGTCTTAATCGATTCAGAATAAAATATTACAAAATAAAGTATTCTTGTGTTTTTTGTTTGTTCCTTCTGATTAGAGATATGCAACAACAAAATTTTGAAGTGAAAAAATTCATTTTAAAAAACGTCATAGTCATTATCGTGGTCGTGTGACAATTTTGTGTGCATGTTCGTATAAGTTCTAACAGATGGCGTACATATACGAACGTGAAAAAAGAAAAAGAATGAAAGACAGGAAGTATGAGTTAAAGATAGAAAGAGAGAATCAAGAGGCACGGTATTGGTTCGCATTATTCGCGCCGGCAACACCTCCGATATAACTTTTTTTAATAAACTGTTTTGAAACTTGGCACGAAATAACTACAAACTATAAACTTTTAATTTATGATAAATTTATGATAAATAATTAATTCAGAAAACGGATAAAAAATTTTTTTCGCACCGGCAACATCTTCGATATAACTTTTTTTAATAAACTGTTTTGACTTTGGCACAAAATAACTATAAACTCTATACTTCAAATTTATGAAGTAGAAAGTTAAAAATAATACTACAAAGTACAAAATGTGTGATATCTCGAAAAAAGTACCTTTTTTAAAAAAAAAAAAGATAAGAACAGGCGCCAAGTACACGCACAATATGTATTATATTTAAATTAATGAATTAAAAATTGATTTAATATTACAAAAAAATTCTTTTTTATAAAATCTGTTCTACAAAATTATATACTACAAAACAGTCTTTTTTTTACTACAAAAACTCCTTTATTTCTAAACCTTGTTTGTTTTACAAAATACCCAAAGTTCTTTTTCTATAAAACCTGGATTTCAAAATATTATATACTACAAAACATTCTTTCTCTAAAAACCTGTTTTACAAAAGAAGATATCAAAAAGCACTAAGTAAACTTTCGTATATTTTATTGAAAAACAATATAATATAGGAAACAATATTAAATAAATATTAAATTAATATTCTTTATTAATTATTAAATTAAATAAAAATACAATTTACAATAACATACTTGTGAACATCTTCAAAAGGAAGATTATGCCTTAACTTTTTTTCGGTTATTATATACTACAAAACATTCTTTCTTTAAAAACCTGTTTTATTGTTAAAAAACAATATACAATTACATAATTCTATAGTAAGACTACGTTTTACGTTTTTTCCATGATTATTAATAACTAATCTTAAGTACATAATTATGTACTTTGATAAGATTATATTTATTACTAGAACATAGAGATGGAACAAAAAAAAACTTTTTTCAAAATATAAAAAATATTTAATGTAAAAAACTTGGCGTGGCTGCTCCTCAACTATAATGAAATTATTTCTTTGTGTGGCAGTCCGATGCAGACGCGCCAAGTTTTTTTGCACTAAATATTTTTTATATTTTCAAAAAAATTTTTTTGTTACATCTCTCTGTGTTCTAGTAATAAATATAATCTTACCAAAGTACATAGTTATGTACTTAGGAGTAGTTATTAATCACGAAAAAAAAGTTAAAGCGTAGTCTTACTATAGAATTATTTTATTGGATATTGTTTCTTAACAATAAAAACAGGTTTTTAGAGACCAAGTAAATGTACTGTTTTAAATAAGGTCAATATCGAGCAAATGAGATAGAGGCAAAAAATACTAAATATTCATTAACAATTATTAATAGTTATAAATAATATGTAAGGTTTTTAGAAAAAAAATGTTTTGTAGTATATAATAACAGAAAAAAAGTTAAGGCATAGTCTTCCTTTTGACACAAGTATGTTATTGTAAATTTTGATTTAACATATTACTATCCTCTACTAACTCATAGCAGACGATATAAAAAAACACTAGTAAAATTGTTTTAACTCTCAAACTACAAATCGGAGTCATTCGTGTTTTCGCAATATCTATTTGCGTTTATAACTTATAGACGTGGGAAGAAAGAAAGGTCCAATTCCGTTTTAAAACAAGTTGTGGTAATTATTGAGCTTAAGGGAAGTCTGACCTTGATTTTGACATATGTTTTAAAGAGCACTCTCCTGAGTAGTATTCAAAAGTTTTTAAGTGGCGCTCAATCAGTGTTGGATAATATCTAGATACATGTATCTAGATACATGTATAGAGATATTTTTGTGTATCTGAGCCTGCATCTGAGATACATTTGAATTGAAGTAT
>QVNV01007139.1:0-10475 GCA_014825455.1 Pseudomyrmex pallidus | reverse complement strand
CGTTTCCTCAATCCCTCCGACGATCTTCTCCGCACGCGGCGAGCGTCTCCTCGACATTAGCGTTTTATCCGACACGCGGCTCTCCACAATTTTGTTGCACTTTCTCTTACACGCGCACCGCCCCGAACTGTCATTCTTTCTCTCTGTCTCCCGCGCTCGGGTATGCCTTCCTGGTTTTTTAATCGTATCGCGCATTTAAACTCGTACACGGGTACAAGCGCGCGCGCGCACGCATAAACACAGAGACACTTTCGTATTGCTGTTAGCGGACAAGCACGTGTCTCTCACGTATAAGCGTATGCGTGCGTGTTGGTGGAAGCGCGCGAGAAAAGGAACAAAGAGAGAGAGAGAGAAAGACGGAGAGAGAAAGGGAGGAAGAGAGATGGATTGCAGAGAAAGTGAACTGGTTTACGAACGTCTAGATTAAGGGCAGGTATCTCGCGCTCGGAGAAAAAACCATTAGGTTTTTGGAGAAAGAGAGAGAATGCATTTTTATTTATTTATTTCTTTTTTTTTTTTGTACCATCGCGCGAAAGCTGTAAATTCAGCTGTACGAGCTGACCGCCGATGTTTTTCGATACGCGATTATCGGCGAAACTGTGACGCGGCGGCGCACGCGAAAATGCAGGAATTAACGCGATTGTCAACGATGGTGGACACATTGCACGTCACTTCGCTCGCTTATAAGGCAAATAACGCGAAATGCCTTTGTGCAGTCGTATGTATATATTTCGGCACACATGTGGGCGTTGTGTGCGCGCTACTATATACATACATACGTATACGTGTAGCCAAGTGTGTACACGCGGGCGCCATTATTATTAGCGCGATAACGTGAAATTTTATTCAGCAAGATAAAAAGCACAGTCATCATAATGCCTAATTAATACTTGGGGTAAATACATTCACGATAAAAAGATAGATCGAATTCTGTTTTGCACCGCGATTCAATAACGCGGGAATATTACAATGGGTGTCGCGTTTCAAGCTATTATTTTGTATCGTTATTAACGAGCGTAAAATTGAAGCCCCGCGGAAAACAGCGGGCAGAAGGCGGGGGGAGGGGGGAGAGCGAAAAAAATCGCGGAAAAAGAACAGCGGGATAGGACGGAGGGTAGAAGTAGAGGCAGGTAGCTACGCCTCTTTTCGGCGGAGCCGAACGCGCACGCATAATTAGACGAGGACAACCGAAATTGCCGATCGACCGTCGGGGGTAGAGACGAGACGGCGCGCGCGGCCGAAGAAACACAGCGAAAAATTGACACCGCTCGAGAGCCGACGGTATCGTCGATGATCGTCCTCATTGGCCGGTGGCGAAAAAATCCCATCGAATCAGCGAACGAGGTGAGATTTGCAATTAAAACGCGGGCTGGTCCGCCACGCGGGCGAAGAGGGACGGAGCGCGCGCGGGCGAGAGAATACAGCCACGAACGACGGGAATGAAGTGGCGTACGGGAGAGGACGGGGAGGGAGGGCGCGAGAACGGGGGACGAACGGGGGTGGACGGATGCCGCCGTCCGAAAGGGCGCAATAAATGTACGCATTGCGCAGAATTAGTTGATTAAAATATAAAAGAAGAACGGTGGGGATAGAGTGACGCCCGCGCGCGCGCGAGCGGGGGATGATACAAAGGGGATGCGCGCGGGGGGAGTTGGGCAAGCGAGCGCGGAGAAATATGGCAGGGGAGAGCAGAGAGATAGGCGCCAGAAGGAGAAATCTCGTTTCCCCTCTCGGTCCCGCGAGTGTGCGGGCAACCCCCGCGACTCCCTCTCAACCCCCTCGCGGTTCCGACCGCTCCGCGCGCTTCAACTAGGGTGGATGGCAGGGGGGAACCGGGAGCGCGCGCGGGAAAAAGAGAGGACAGTCGCGGAGCGAGAGAGCGCAGCAGCCCGGGAAAAGAAATAATCTGCGAGCTGTATTGACGTTTCTAGTCTAACTCTGATTGAATTATGCATGAGCACACCAGCGATACCGACGGCTCTCCTTCACCGCCACCGCCTCTGCCGCCGCGGCCGCCATTTTTTTTTTTTTTTTTTTTTTTTTTTTTTTTTTTTTTTTATATCTACACATCGATGTGTGTATACACATTGATGTATCACTCCTCGATACAGTTTGCTCGCGGTATCGCATAAGTGGTGGGGCACGTATGTACGGACGATCGAGAGAGAGGCTTAACTTCAGCAGCTAACTGTACGACACTATATGAAGAATACACACGCGGCGCAGCGAATTAACAACAATCGGCCAGTTGAAAATCCATGCTGTGTTGTATTGTAAAATTCGCGCGCGGAATGTCAAATATTGTCGATTGTTGAACGAGCGTTGTTATTTTACATCGCGCTTGTGTGTGTGTGTGTGTGTTTGAGGGAGCGAGATCGGAAAATCCTCACACACCGAACAAGTTTCTGTGCAAACCTCCATTAGACGGAGTTATGGACGTCCATTAGACGTCTAATGGACGTTACGTCTGTGTAACGGATGTACATTTTCTTCTATAAAAGATTACATACGATCGTGTGTTACATCATCCATTCCCTTTTACATTCTACACCAAATGTAAAGAGCAATAAATTAATCAAGGGATGAAAAAGATCTTTTCATCTTTAAATGGCGGGTATTAACTTCTTCTCGCGTACAATAAAGAATTTGTATTTATTTTGCAGTAAGAGGAAAGTTTTTTTGCGGGGGTGCAATTTTTTTTTTTTTTTTTTTTTTTTTTCGTTCTGTTATCGCGTCGTCTTAAAGACGACTCGGAACTCGCGCGAGAACGCTCCCATGCAAACTAATAATGATCAGCTAATGAACGGACAAACGATAATCGGCTTACACTAAATTGCTCTGTCCCGTTTCGCGCGCAAAACGACGTGCCACAAGCGCGCATTATGGCGCCCCTGATTGTTACACCGTTTAACCGATTCGCTAATGGGAAAGCTAACGGAAAAGAGTACATAACAGCTACAGATATTTCTTCTCTCTCTTCTCTTTTTCTCTCTCTCTCTCTCTCACTCACTCCCTCTTTTTATCTTTCTCTCTCTCTCTCTCTCTTTTCACCCTCTTGATACATGCTCGGACTAGAACGTTCTTTCAATATTTTGCGCACGTAACCGATTCGCAATATCGATGACAACAATTCACGTGTTTTCACTCGCTACAGTTTGTTCGGAATGGCAGCTTCTTCAAGGGAATCCAAAATTATTCCTGCGCACACATATGCGAAACATGATTGTTAATCTATTAATTAAGAGTTCTGTGACTGCCTCTGCTTTCTCAGTAGTTTTTTTTTTTTTGTTTAGATCTGTGTATGAATTTATCATTTTAAGAAGATTAATTAAACGTAAACAAGTATAAAAACAAATGTACATAGATAACGAAAACAAACAGATGAGTGAGATGACACACACGCACACACGTGTGCGGAATAAGATTAAAAAAAAAAATTAGTATTTGTTTGCGGAGTATTTCGCTAAATAATATTTATTTTTTGTAAAATTTGCGCACGAAGAGAAAGAGAGAGAGAGAAAAAAGAGAGAATGCTAATCTTATAGCGTAACGCGAATACGCGAAAACGCGATCTCTGCAAAAGTTAAAATATTGATGGACATCAGACGCAAACAAACAAACAAACATACAGTTTTCATTATTAACTAGCGTCATATAAAAACAAAAACAAAGAAAAATGAAAAGAAAATATTCACTGATTACAACGCGTATTCTTTTGACAAAAGTCAAAAGGTTACATTTCGATTCAAGCCGCGAAATTTTTCACGGAAGCAAACCCGATGGGTATGGAACGTTTTTTTATTATGCATTTATAGACACATACATATCGCGCAAAAGCTTCAGTAAACCGACCTCGCGCGACAGGGGCTGTTGCTAGAGGGATGCTGAATTCTCTCCCGCCATTGCGGGACTAGGTATAGCCTCCCCACTTTTCTCGTCGACGAGAGCGACGTAGGAGCATCGCGACTACTGCTAAAAACGGGATCGATACTAAAATGCTTTTAAAATCGAGGCTTTTGTAATTAACTCGCCAAGTTACGATATATTTCCGTGACGCAGCCGCAGCGCGGCGATCACATTTTTCCTCTTTGCGTTTGTGTTTCGGGTTTGTACGCGCGTCGGGGAAGACGGTCTGTGAAACGCTTACGATGTCTCGATACGATCGATCCGATCTGATCCGATCGCGAGGTGCATTTCGGTATCGAATACTTTGCATATAATATAAATATGTACCATTCAGAATTTTAGCGTTCCGCGATATCGAACGAATATAAGCGTTAATATTATGCTAAACGTGAAATATTTATAAAAGTTTCGAGATCGTTGCCATCTTGAGAGAAAGAGAGAGATTTGATAAAATAATAATTAAAATTAATGTCATTTCCCGAAGACGTTATCAATGATCCCGGAATTTAATATTAATGTTTTTTTTTTTTTTTTTTTTTTTTTTTTGGAGAGATTATCATTTTCTGAGAGATTTGGAGATGTAACAATAATTACAATTAATGTCATTTCCGAAGACATTATCAATGACCCGGGAATTTCTGTTAATGTGCGTTTGAATTTACGGTATTATGTCAGAACCGGTATTCTTTATGAATATGATCACAGCATATCCGGATTTAAGCTTAATAATACCGCCTGATAGCATTTACAAATTAGCGTTAATATTCTTCTCTGGAGATATAATTCCTGATAACTGGATTACTTTTACGAACATCTCGGGGTTGATAATAATAGACTTTATGCAGCTTGCTAATTATCTTCTTACTTCTCATCCATTGTCTCGACTTTTCATTAGTCTCATTCGCTAACTGCTATATTTTCACTATTTTTGCGAACATAAAGACTGTGTGTGTGCGTGTGTGTGTGTATTGGAGAAAAAAAATGTTCAAATTTACAAGCAATTCATGTTAAAGTTATATATAGTACGTATATATATGTATGTGTGTATATAACAATATATTGTTTTTCTACAATACACACATAGTCTTTACATGTTCGCAAAACTATACATATGGATTCGGAAAATAAATAAACGCGTCCTTATCACTCTTACTTTCGACAGCTATTTTTAGAGGTTGCAAACACACACACACAAACACAGGCAGAGAGATTGTGCGTGTTCAATCTAAAAATAACTAGTTTTCACATCGTTTCTCTGCTACGTGCGTGTATTTCGGGCACACAAGCAAAAGCGAATATTTACATCTTCGAACAATCTTTTCTCGTGCGAGGCGTTGTAATGTTGTAACACAGTTAAATAAACCCGATGATTTGTTTTTAAAAAAAAAAAAAAAAAATAAGGATTAAGACGATTCTCATTGCGTTTATGGTTTATGTGACATTCATATGGATTTTTATCTGGTGCGACGTGTCGCGGATGCGAGCGGACCGCGGCGTCAAGGAGAAACGTGCGAGAACGGATAAGAGAAACGCGAGATGGGAAAGTAGATAAGGTACGCCCTGGACGATAGAGTACCGCCCTCCAGCGCGCGCGTTTTATTTCGCTTTTTAATAAGGACCTCGTTTGGAACTCTAGGCTTTAAATAGATCAATACCTACGTACTTCATCCCTGGCAACGAACCCATCGCGTTTCCGCTCGCTTCAACCCCCTGGCCACCCTTTTTACCTCGCACTCTTCCACTACCAACTCACCCCTTCTCTATTCCCCCCCCCGCCCGCCCGCCTGCTCTTCCAGCCGCCCTACCGTATCCACCTCTCACTCCACCTTCGCTCGTCGTCTCTGTCTCACCCACCTGTTCGTCCTGACCTAATGTCTTTCTTCCTCTCGTTACGCATAATACTGTCTTCCTCTGCCGTTTCTGTATTTTCCTCTCTTTTCTCCGCCTTTCCGTTCGTCCATCCCCACCGCGCTGTCTCTCTCTCTCTTTCTCTTCTTTCCTTTCTCGCTCCGTCTCTGTCCGCCTCCCTTAACAAACCATCCGCGAGGGATCTACACCCTTTTTCGCAACTCCCTCCATCTCTCTATCTCTCTGCTCTTCCCTCGCACACGCGGCACACACGCTTATTTTGCAAACGGTTCCGCATGTATAAGTACATTCTTATACACGCATTTATTAGTACGTAAGCTGTGTACGTACGCGCGTCGCGGTGACGTGAGCGTGTGTACGTGAGCGCACGTACGTCCCCGTGCGCTCTTGCGTGAAGAGTAGTGGTGTGTGCGTGTGTGTGTGTGTGTGTGCGCGCACCGCTGTGTTTTTCATTTTTCCTCCCCTTTGTTCCCCTCTGAAACGCGCTATTCTGAAGCTGATAGTGCGGCGCGGGCAGAAGCGGGTAGGTGGCGGCCTGTGGCCCGCGGCCCGCTTTTCCCTTTTTCCGCGCTCTTTTTTTTCTTTTTTTCTCGGCGTTTTTTTCGTACCTCTTGCACCCCCCCCTGCACCTACCCTTTTCCAGTCCCGTCATGTTCTCTCTCCATCGCGAACACCTCACTCTCTCACTCTCTCTCTCTCTCACCCTCTCACCCTCGCGCGCGGCGTCGTTTGTCGGCCTCTCCGCGTGAATGGGCGAAATGTAGGTAGAAGCCCGTTTTCGCTTTCTATACGGCTCTCGGCGAAAACGAGAGTCACGTACGTTCCGGAGCACCACCAACGTTTCTAGCACCCGATATATATACACACGTAGAGAGCCCCCGCGATCTCCACCCCCCGCGCTCGTCGCTCTTGCCCTCTTCGCCGTGATACTGTTCCGTCATACTGACCAAATGCGTGTTATCTGTGCGCACAACGGCGCGTTTGTTGCACAATGAAATCGCGACTTCTCCACATCCGGATCGCATCTCATTTGTGTCAACGAGCAGAGCACAATTTTGCATATGTTTTTCATTCTTATCATTATTTTGTTGTACAAACGCGCAGATCATCATGATACGCACGTGACTAATTAACGTCGTGTTGTACCCAACGTGTAACATTTTTTCCTTTTTATTTGTAATAGAAAAAAATCTCGAAAAACCTGTTAAATTTTAATTGCTTGCGCAAAAAATTTGTGTGTTAGAGAAAATGAATGTTGAATTAATGAACGTAGAAAATGTGATTAAATAAAAAAGACACGCAGGAGAGTAGTTCTCTCTTTCTATATACACATACACGTTTGAATCTTTGCGCGTAAATGCATTTGTATAATAGCGCGTTCTTCCTTTTTTTTTTTTAATTTCCTGTTGCGCAAATATAATCGGAATGCGACGAAAATGAGATCATTCAAGGAGGGGAATCTCTTGCGAGATTGTTTCTTCGAATTCAGGCGTGTCCTCGAATTGGGGCGAGAGAAACCCGGATTTCCTTCTCGGTCGCGCCTCGTCTCCATCTGTTCTCGCCTCCCTCGCGCTTGCAATCGTCGTTTTTTCTCCGCCACGGACCTACGGGCCGGAAAGGGTGATTTGTCGACCTGACCTCGAGAACCGTGGGAGCGTCCTTGACCTATCGACGCGGACACACAGGACGTCGAGCGTCGGAAGTGGATGTCCCTATGTAGCAGGCGGAATTCTTGCTGGAGGCGCCGCCGCCGATTGACGCGCGGCGTCCTACGATCGATCGGCGTGAATTTCACTATGAATCTCGTACACGGGGAAACGGCGCGCGGCGCGAAACGGTATTTCAGTATTTCATCTCAATCTGATTCGGTTACACGCGCTACGTATGCATACCGAACACCATTCATTCGCTGGAGCACTTGGTGGCGATAAAAATAAAAAAAATAAAAAATACGAGAAATAAAAAGTCAGTCTGTTCTGACCGTGTTTGTGTGTTATATTCAGTTACTTTTGAATTTTATTTACACATATTCGCGTTGGTTATGATTTGTGTGACCAGTGAGTATATTTTAACTAACTTTTTTTTTTCTAATTTTTCTTGACTGAAGATGACGTGAAATAAAGCCGAAACGATTTTGATGCTCGACTCTCTATATTATTTTGCATTACCGTACAGCAATTTGCTTCGGATTTGATCGCAAACTTGGTCTATTTCGGTGGCTATCAATCCCGAGGAAAAATTATCTCTTTTTTTCTCTTGTCAGGAAATAAAAAATTATTTGCACACATGTAACGTATGACTTTTTGTTAAATATTAAAATACCGAAAGAGAGAAAATCTCTTTTATTTGAGATTTTCTATTCAGAAGAATGATTTCATGCTTTTTATCTTCAACGAGAAAGAGAGAGAGAGAGCTTAACGTTCCTTTTCCGTTTTTGTTAGTCGATTTATTCACTTTATGAAATTTCCACGTTTATTCGCGACAAATTGACTTTATCAAGTCAAGAAGATTTTGTAAGCAAATGCATTCAACTTTGACGTGCTGCTTTGCAGTAATTAGGTACACAAGAGAGAGAGAGAGAGAGAGAAAGAGAGTTCAGGAGGAGAGAAGCGCAGGCAAAATACTTATATGTGTGGGTATATATACATATATATCACTTTCTCGAGAAATTTATAACAACTGTAATTTACCGCACAGAGAGTGAATACCTGGTAAAATTATAATAGAAATCTTGAACAGCTGTTTTGGTTGAATTTATTCTTGCGCTGAAATGATGAAAAAGTAAGCGATTCTACGCGCAAAGAGAATAATGAGCGCGCGTTCGCCCGCTCGCGCTAGACAAGGAAATGATGGCGGGCACTACACACATATTCGCGAGCCGTATAATTTCCGCGAACCGCCGCAAAATCAATAAAAGAAACATTACATCGGCGGCTGGCAGTACTGAGCTTGGCACGGGCCATGGGATTGGATGGGGAAAACGAGATGGGAACGAGGCGCGCAAGCGTTGCTAGAAACCTTGACGGCGGCAGAAGGGCTCTGGTAGCTCGGCTATTCGGCCACTAAAGGAGGTAAGGAGAGAAAGAGGAGCGCGCGAGACGGGGGAAAGGGAAAAGAGAAAGAGGAACGAAGGCGGGAATAGTAGGCGGCATGGAAAGCTGCCGGATGAGAGAAGCGAGTCTTATGAAATATGGCCTCCTTGCGGAGAAGCTCGCTTGTGTTCCGCGTTGCTGGTATGGCTGGCGTTTCGCGAGCAGAAGGAACGAGTTTCCTAAGAGGAGCGACAAAGACAGAAAGCAGAAACAAGAAGGGCAAGAAAGAGAGAGAGAGAGAGAGAGAAGAAAGATTTATTCTATTCCAAGATTAAGATCCCATAAGAACAGTAAGCTTTGTTGGGAGGACATAATCGAGAAAAAAGAAGATAAAATCTCGATAGTTTAGTCATTTCTGGGATGCGGAGCAGACGCTCGCGAAGCAGTAATTTTCAGGAGATCAGATTGCAAGTATCAATACGGAAATAAAGTTTTTGCGCTGGACCAAATATCAGCAGCTCGAATGCACAGGTCTTAAATATATGTACAATATGTTCTTAGAACGCATACAATTGTAACAAAAAGAAGAAGAATAAAAAAAATCCACATTGATTACATATTAATTTTTGAATTTTATGCGTTTGTAAGAAAAGGAGGCGGAGGAGACCTCTTTGAAAAAGGTTTTTCTTTCGACGAGTATCGACTTAGACTTGATATTATGGTGTTATAATGTCTGATGCACGATCGTCTCGTCGAAAAATATATAGTTTATATATGTAAGGCGTGTAAGTGTTACATGGTGGTTCTCTATCATCACCGATGAGCAACAAGATGCGGTATTTGCGGCTTGAGCGAGCCAGAGAGATCCTTTCACGTGGCGGAGGGATGAGAGGAGGGAGATCGGGGTAACTCACTTGACTATATAACAGTTTGGATTACGATGTAGCCATACTTACGATCGAGAGAATTGATCGCTATAGAGCGGAATTAGGACGTGGATGCAAGGAGGGAGAAAAGGGGGAATGAAAGGAATTCTCGCCTTATGGGCGCGCGCGTGGAGAAAGAGAGAGAGAGAGAGAGAGAAAGAGAGATACCAAAAGGGAGAAACATCTTTTACCGTTAATACGTTATTCAAACGATCGAGATTGCCGAACGTGCAACGTGTAAGTCGTGGATATTATTTTTCAATTGCAGATTAGCCACGTCGCAGTTGCAGTTCTTTCTCTCTCTCTCTTTCTCCTTCTCTCTCGTGTATCTGCACGTATGTGTGTCACTTTATCTTATAAATTATATATCTCTCTCGAGAAATAGGTCTTTAAAACTTACATTAGTTTGTCTTTTATAACGATTTTTATTCTTAAAATAAAGATAATAATTTTTATTTTATATAAAAGTTACACAGTTTTCGAAATTGATTTCTTTCAAAATGGAACATTCTATAAAAACCTCGATTCACTAGAGTTACGTCACGTAAAGTCATAGATGTCTGTTAAACATTTGACAAACTTTATGTCCATATGGACACTTAAAAAATGTAATTTATCTTCTAGCGCCATATATTTTATGCCAGAAATATACATATTTTTCCTAACGTAACAAACTTCTATAGAAATGAGATGGCCAATGCGAGCCTGACACAGTTGACAGTGTGAAAAAATTTTTCTTTTT
>QVNV01007136.1:0-39211 GCA_014825455.1 Pseudomyrmex pallidus | reverse complement strand
ATTGCGACGAATTATTTCGTGAGAGTGAGTCGCGCTACAGTTAAAATGATCGCCACGCGACAACAATCAACAATTATTCATTAGTGGCGTCCCTGCGCGAATATATTCTTACATTTTTTTTTTTTTATTTATCTTGCATTTTTATTCCTATATTTATACATTATTCATATTTTATAATTCTCTGGTTTTTCCCAAGACTTTCGAGCGAAAAAAAGAAATGTTAATTTTTCCGTTGCAGCTTTTACACACGTAATTGTCAGTTAAGATATATATTAAAAAAAAAACAACAACATATTCAGAGACACGAGATATAAAGTTTTCAACTTCAGAAAAAATATTAATGATGTATCAGTATTAATCGTAACGAATTGTTTTACAGTTTACTATTTGATTGCACAGTCATCATATATTTAGAATGATTGAACTTGTTTATATTTAACGATATGTATGTATAAATATATATATTTATAAGAAAGAAAGTAACTTACACATTTGTTTTTAGAATTGGGAGTAATCTTATTCTCATGAAGCTGTTTTTTTTGTGTGTGCTTATCACAAGATATTTTAATAGTTACTCTTTCTCTTTCATTAAGACCAGAGAATTAACATTTTTCTCGTTTTCATCGTCTCTTACTATTTCTCTTTCTTTCTTTTTTCTCGACAGTTACATGATATACTGGTGGTATGTGCAGAGTAATCTGGAGGCTCGCAAAATTGCTACACGCTACTAATAAAATGTCATATCAAACATGCCCTAACAGCGTATGCCAATTATCGGTTTAATGAGTAATTTGGGCATGTTGATTAGAAAACGTCCTCCGGTACCGCAAAGGGCTGCTTCAGAATACAACAATATGTTATATCCTTAATTTGTTATGCGCAAGACGAAGTTTCTTTCTTCAACCAATATCTTTTTGAACTCTTCGAACATAAGTTGTTCTCAAAATTACTTGGAGTTCTGGAAGCACTTTCTTCTTCTTTTCATATGCCGAAACGTGTGTCTAAGCATTCAAAGTTCCAAGCTTCCCAAAGTCTTTTTGTATCCCATATATTTTATAGTAAAAATATTCAAGGAGCTCGAAGTCTTTCGAAATCTGCGAGCTTCGAAAAAAATCGACGAGTATACGTGTCGCAGACGTGATACGAGATAGATAATGTTTTATATTGGTTGAAGAATGAAGTATCAAGGGAAAAACAAAACAATTAGAGTTTCTCACCGGAGTGAAAAATTGGCGGCACAGTAATTTGTTTGTCAACTAAATAAACTAAAATAGCAGATACAATTATATTATTAAACAAAAACGGGGCTGTTTCTTCTGGCGGCCAGCCATGCGCTCGTAATGTGCGCAAAGACAAGACCACTCAGTGGCCAATTGCATAAACATCAAACAACAATGCATTGTATAATCATTCGTTGGTTCAACAACAAATTGCTTTCGATATATATATAAAAATAAGGTATCAAACTTTTATCGAAATACACAGCCATCATGACTACGTGCTTAATTTACGTTGTCCCCTAAAAGCCATCTGTATCTTTTCAAAAATTCAGCGTCAGTGTCCCTGGATCCAAAACAATCATCAAAAATGAAAGACTTTGAAAAGTATATATATATATTATTACGGTTTAGTAGAAGTTTTTCTCAAATAAAATTATTTGAAAGAAAAACAGAATTTCACAAGTTCTATAAGAATGTTCATAATATCGAATCTATAAAAGATTTTTTAAGATTCGAAAATGTTAAGCCCCTAAAAACCCTCACTCTTCTGACAATCCTACAGGATTACCGACTTCAGGATTTCTTCAAGAATCCAGGGAACTCGAAGCTTGTTCAAACTTTTGCAAGTTTTATCGAAGTACTTGAGATACTTATTTTTAACGCTACGATTAGTTGTATTTAAGTGCCCAAAAATTAGTCCATTAGTTCCGTCAGCGAAGCTGTTCCAAACGCGAATGAACGTTTCCAGTCATTTCTTCTCGCACCTTCTATTAACCCTCAATCGGCCAATTACGAACAATATATGGCGGAGAATACATTAAACCCTTAGTAAAATATATATCATTTTTTACGAGTTTCTAAATGAAAATATGTACATTATATATGTGTTATATATATAACTATCTGTATATATATAACTATCTGTTGTTCGTTTCAATTGGGTTCGATAAAAAGCGATAATATCAGTTGAGTTTAACACCGATATTCTTTCTTCCGCGTATATTCAAAGCCTGAAATTAATTAATTAATTTCACACGCGCGATTATTTCCGACATTGTGCCGGAAATGTTATTTCAGGTCTGTTTGCGTTGCTTACACCTGTTTTGCGATTTTCACATTTAAGCATAAAAAGCGCAAAGAGTGCGAGCAAAACGAACAGGCACGTCGTTTCTGATTTCCTCTTTATCGTCTTCAGGCCTATTCCACAATCGACATTGTAAGTCGTTATCGGTAGTGGTCTTATTGATCTCTACTGGCCTATTGGTTGGATCGAGACTGACCGAGACCATATTAGATAATGGGCTGGTTTTGACATAAGATATCCGACGAACGACATACGATAGACTTATTGCAGAACGCGGCCTCGCGAATGGATCTCAAATGGCCTTGATAAATCGGCAAGCGAGGGTTAAAACTTCCCATCCACTTCGGAACAGAGGGCATTTACAACTTTATTATGCACGTAAAAAATGGCTTAATTTTTATGCAAAAGGCCTTACAAAGGTTTTTTCTCTCGCAAAGAGTATATCGCGCTTTTTTATTTTTACTGCATATTTTTTTCTTTCTGTATATGTGTAATCACACACACGCGAACTATATATAAATAAATTATAAATTATTATACCTGATAAGTCTTAACTCACCCCCTTCTATATGTTTCGTGCATTTCGGGAAAAGCATTTTATATAATATAGTTACATAGCACTCGCACAAGAAGATAACTAGTCTCAGTGATATTATTAGAGAAATTTGTAGACTGTGCCATACGCGACAACAGTCAACATCTAGATATTATAGATATTGTGTATGTGCTCATCGGTAACGATGCTAAACGCTACATGAGAAATTCGAAAAATTGGAATGTGCCACGATTAAATAAATGTGCCGCACCTCGACATTTTACCCGTTAATTTAACAATTTGAATCCCACGTGTGTATGGAATTTAATAAATATTTTTTTTTAGAAGACAGAAGGTGTGGTAAAAAAAATCATAATTAATCCTTTCGTTACGAAAGAGAGTTGTCCGGAATATATGGTTCCGCGAGAACGAAAGAGCCTGCGAATTGAAATTGCAAAATCGCATCGATTCTGCTTTAGCGCGGCATGTATATACATATATTGCCTGTATATATATATAAAATACTTTCATCTGAAATAAATGAAAATAATTTATAACATCAAAATAAATTCACACGCAAGCACAGTAGCATTGACGGTCGTCTCTATTGAACTGATTTTGTTCTAAACGAAAAGATTAAATAAATAAATATTTGTTAATAATTACAATAGAAATAAATAAATTATGTCTTATGTCGAATAGTGAGTTTTTTAATAATAACTCATAAATTTTCTAAATTATTAGATATGACACACAGCTTTCTTCCATATGATTATATATTTCAGCTCTACTTTACTCATTAATTTATTCAAATTCTTCAAATATATATATATTTCCTCTGAAGTTAGCAATGTTTTTACTTTTAAATCAAATTATTGATAAAATCCAAATTGTTAAACTGTCGGCTTGTTTTTGAAATCTTAACAAATGAAAATCAAATTGTTTTTTACATCCATACATGTGTTTTCTTATTAATAATATTCTATCGTTAATATTTTGAGTGAAACAAATATGTTTTAAGGTACGAAATTGGCACAATTCCAGAAAAGAACAAAGAAACAAGAACAAGTATTATATCTAAAGATACTTAGATTATTAGAGACTGTCGATTCTCTTCAATGTTGACAAGTTAAATATGACAGAGAATTGAAAAACGCAAACAAAACATTAAAACTCAAACAAAAAGTTTATCTCTCTAATTTTGGAAAAATTAAAAAAAAGAAAAAAAAAGAACAGAGAAGAGTAAAAGACATGTAAATTAAATTTTATATGGTCGAAAAAAAATTTTTCTTTTAACAAAACATGAATATAACAACGCAACAATAAGAATAACATATTATAAACATATAAGTTGAATTTCTTGTATGCTGGATATTAAAGTGAAAGCTCAGAAATTTTCACAAAATCAGCTGACCCATCGACAGTCTAAGATTAAGATAACTATATTTCCTACCCGGTCAAAGTATACGACCCATTCGACTTCGATAAGATGAACTTTATTACTTACGGTTTACTTAGCCCGTATCCCGACTATTTTGCACTGCGAAAGGCGTCACTGCTGAACCGGTGTAGGTGGATACGGATATCCGTACGGCGTTACTGCCTGAAACTGACCGTAACCCATCGATTGATAGGCGCAAGCGCCGGTGTTAGGCGGCGGTCGATTGGTCTGGAAAAACTTGTTATTCACGAGATTCTGAATTCCAGAATCAGCATGCCCGCCGGACGGCATCATAAATGGCGGCGGCATTGAGTACACGTTCGGCCCGTTCTGAGTGCCATTAAAACCGTTTTGTCGATTTTGGAAACGATTACCTTGATATCCGGTTCTACCTTGGTATCTGGTTGTGTTCATAGTCTGATGCGTCTGCGGTGGAGTGTTATTAGCCGCCTGATAGCTATTCTGATAATTAGTGGTGGACTGCCGTAGATTCTGTTGATTTTGGGAGAACGAATGTTGAGTTTGATAATTGTTTTGACGATTGGCTTGATAGCCATTATTGCGCTGACGTGCCATAGTCTTGTCCTGCGTCACCTGATGTATGTTTGTCTGCGACATATGCTGATTCTGCCAGTTGTTTATGGGGCTGATGTTGTTCCTTGGGCTTCCGTGGGAAGTGTTGTCTTTAGTGGTGCGACTGTGGCTCCATCGCTGCCGTCCTTTGCCATATTGATTCTTAACAGAATTCGCCAAGTCCGCTAGTTGTGGGTTTATGAGTTGCCCAGCTTCCTCTAATACTGCAATCAATTCCTTCGCCTGTCTTGCGTTGTTCGGCGTAAAGTAAGCATAAGCAGTGCCTGCGCTCTGACAACGGCCGGTTCTGCCAATCCTGTGAATGTAGTCCTCCGAACTGTTGGGGTAGTCGAAGTTAATAACGTATTTCACGTCCTCGACATCTAAACCGCGCGCCGCCACGTCGGTCGCGACCAAAATCATAGTTTTTCCATTACGGAATTCAGACAACACATAATCTCTTTCCGGCTGCGACTTGTCACCGTGAATTGAAATTGCAGACCAGCCATCGCGTTTGATCGTTTTTGTGATATCGTCTACTTTCTTCTTAGTCTCCACAAAGATGATCATCTTGCTGCCGCGCTCGGTTCCAATTTCGCGTAACAATTGTGCCAGTTTCAACTCCTTTTCATGTTCCTGGCATATTTCGATAATCTGCCGGATGTTGTGATTGGCTGCCAAGGTAAGAGAACCAATATTGATCTGAATATAATCAGTGAGGAAGTCTTCTGCGAGAGCTTGCACTTCTTTCGGCCAAGTGGCAGACCACATAAGGACTTGTCTATCAGGACGGATTTGTTCGATGATCTTGCGGATTTGCGGCTCAAAACCCATATCAAGCATTCGATCAGCTTCGTCCAGAACCAAATATGTACATCTACGCAAATTTGTAGTACCCTTTTCAAGGAAATCGATCAATCTGCCTGGTGTCGCAATACAGATTTCTACTCCGCGCTCGAGATCGCGAGCCTGAGGTCCTTTTGGTGATCCGCCAAAGATGCAGGTGTTTCTGATACATGAGGAGGAACCAAAGTCGCGCGCAACCGTTTGAATTTGCTGCGCTAATTCGCGTGTTGGAGCAAGAATTAGAACAATCGGACCGTCACCGCGACTGAGACGAGGCTGATGGTTGATGTGAACCGTTGCCGGAAGAACATACTACAAAAAGATGATTAAGAAGTGTTTAAGAATACAGCTTTTTCAAAAAATAAGATTAGTCGTTTAAAACAACATTTATTTTTTATTTTTTGTTCAAGGAATTATTAAATAGGGTTTATTAAATATAATTGTTTTACAGCAGAGTTTAGAATAACAAGTTTCTCTTATTTTTTCTATTCTTTAACAAATTTTGGGCAATACTGTTGATCAACCACGTAATTTCGTATAAAACTTTTTACTGTTCACTTTTGCTTTTAGCGCTTTTGCTCCTGCACAAAAGCTAAGAACAAAAACATTTTTTACTTTTCACATTTCCATGCTGGAGATAAAGTTACATCATTCGCTCCTCTTTTGTGCATGTAAAGTTATGTTTTACTCGACATATAAGGATTATATTTATTGAGAACTTGAGAGTGTGCAATAGTGATATGGCAGCGCGAGTACGCTGCTATTTACTTGACTAAGAGTGTGGTCAGAGTCTGTAAATGTGTTTTGAAGCATCATTCTATCTTTATTCTATTTAACAAGGAATAAAGATAAAACGATGCTTTGAAACATTTGCAGTGAGACTTTGATCACACCTTAAACCAGTAATAAATTAATTATTTCTGAGATAGAAAAAATAGTATTACAATCACAAAAAACAATTGACTAGCAAAGTCTGCTGTTAAAACCATGATCAATCTTTAATTATCTCATGTTTCGCACATATATACACTTACTGCTAAGGTTTTTCCAGAACCAGTTTGAGCAATACCAACTAAATCTCGTCCACTCAATGCAATTGGCCAGCCTTGAGCCTGGATTGCAGTAGGTTCAGCAAATCCCTGCTTTCTAATCTCTTCCATTACATATTCTGGGAAGTTGCTTTCCTCAAAGGCCTGAATAGGAGAGGGTGTGTTGTTACCTTTAACAGTGATCTCTTTACCCATGTGATAATTGTTGATCTCTTCAGATGATCTGTTAAGAACATTGATATGAGGAACATATAAGTTCTTGGCTATTGTAGGCAGCTTTGATAAGTCCCAAGTAGGTTTTTTTAGCAAGTCTCCTGGAGTTTTTCTATGAAGTTGCTTCTTTATAGGGAAATCTTTTTGTCTTTGTTGCTGGCTATTCCAATAAGTTCCACCACTTCCTCCATTGTGAGCACTAGGGTCTCGATTTGTCTTGGCTCTGAAACTGATTCAAATCTCTACTTATACATCTAAAAAGTAATGCAAGAAATGGTAAACTCTTTGTCACACAATGATTTTATTTATTACAAAACTTATATCAAGTTGCACATATTATATATTTTTTTTTATATGTATATGTTTGGTTTTTTTCAAACACGATATAATAAACCCATAATACATAATTTTTAATAGTTTTTAACTATTCTTTTATTATTTTTTTATAATACATATATTTTTATAATATGTTTTTTTGAGTATATAATCACTTTTGATCGGAACAAATATTAAGAAAAGTCCGTCGGGCACTAAATTCTTAAATTCCGTCGGATGAAATAAATCAATTTCACTTTACTAGGAAATGGAACAAGCAACTACATTTTAGCATAGCACAAAATGGCGGTCGACAAGGCAAGAAGAAAGCTTGCAAACTGACAGCCATTGCGAAATTCTTTCACTAATTTTTTGTTACCTCCAGATCTCGATTTATTCTTTACTGAACATACCTGCTGTGAATTTGCGTATATCCATTAGTATACATGTTGCTGTTGTAGTTCTGCGGACCTATTGACTTGAAATCAGCAGTGACTCCAATGACTCTGGACCACGAAGTTCGAGAACAATCTTGATCAGTGGATATAATTCCTTGTCGGCTGGCGAGGTCGTGTGGATGTCCTGTAACTTATTTCTATATAATCTGATGGTCCGTCGGGAGCGGCGAAACTTGTGAATATAATGGACAGTAGTGAACAGCATATACTGATCACCCCAAACGTTAAATCCACAAACCGAACCCGAAGGAAGCCGGTGGATGAAAGGAACAGAGCCCAAGATGGCTGATCAAGTTGAAGTCGTTTCAGAGAGAGCAACCAACTGAACACTGAACCAACGACGGAAGACGGAAACTGCCGACTAGATAATCGGCAACATTGCATTGCGGTATCGATCCAAGCACGCGCAGACGCAGAAACACTAACGAATAACGAATAAGCTGTGTTCCACTGTGTTCCAAAATTCATTGCCAGTTGCCAGAACATTCTATAACGAATATTCATATATATAATTGGATCTTATAAGATTATTTTAAGTTTATTTTCAAATAATTTGTATCAAATGAAACGGCTTATATAGCATCATAAAATAAACTGACAACAATTTTTAATATAATAGCATTTTTTAAGGTATTGATTAAATTGCTTCCGGAGCGATGTCAATATGACAAATTGACCAATCACGTTACTTGATTTATAATACCGTGACCTATTTCACGTGATCACTATCGGCCAAACAGATATATAAAAATGTACCAATTCTGGAAAATATCTTTTGGATAAAGTTATCGAGAACTTATCTAGAAGTGAAAAAATTGGGTGTATGGCGACTTTATTCTGAATGTTTATTGGTCCAAATGGTCTCCTGCTACGCATGTGCAGCTATTTGATTTTGTGTGCGATAGCCCTTACACAGCTTAAATCAACCAATCACAAAACAGCATTATCTCAACTGTGAACTACTACATAATCACACAGGTCAGTATTTTCTTAACTGTAAAGTCACATGGACAAATGTTTTTCTGGTTATACTAAAGAAAACTTATGTTTTTTTAAAAGATTACATTGCGTATAGCAATATGGTTCTACTAGGCGAAGTATTTCCAGACTTTACAGCAGACACGCAGATAGGCACCATAGAATTTCACAACTGGCTGGGTGATTCGTAAGATTATCTCGTTATCTAAACTTTACTTTTTCAATTAAAAAATTTTATACATCTGTATATTATTCAAACAGATGGGGAATTTTATTTTCTCATCCGAATGACTTCACGCCAGTATGTACAACAGAATTAGCACGAGTTGCAAAATTAATGCCTGAGTTTAAGAGATTAGGTGTAAAAGTAATTGCATTGTCTTGCAATTCTGTCGATTCCCATCGTAAATGGATTGAGGTTTGCTTTATGTATAAATAACTTTTTGAATATCAAACTTTTGAATTTCTATGGTTTTTTAATTTAGTACAATTTAATATAACTTAATATATTTTATACTTATATTCCAGGACATAAAAAGTTATGGAGAAATCACAGAAGAGGAATTTCCATATCCAATAATAGAAGATCAATCCAGGAAGTTTGCTACAATGTTAGGAATGTTAGATCCAACAGAGACAGATCAGTCTGGATTACCCATGTCAGCACGAGCTGTATTTATAATAGATCCAGCTAAAAAAATGCGCTTATCCATTTTATATCCAGCTACTACTGGTCGCAATTTTGAGTAAGAATGTTTTAAATATATATACGTGTATATGTGTGTATATATTCTTTTAAATAGTTCATTGAATACTGAAAAACTAATAAATGTTAAAATTTTGTATCTTAATTTTTGCAGTGAAATAATAAGGGTAATTGAATCTCTCCAGCTTACAGACAAATACAAAGTGGCAACTCCTGTAGACTGGAAGGTAAATTTCATAAAATTAAAATTACGGATTTTTAAATTTCCATCTGTCATTGTTTGCAATTAAAATAATAAATCATTTATCGATTGACAATTTAGTTTTTACACATGTGTATTTTAGAAAGGAGATGATGTAATGATTGATCCAAGAGTATCAGACAGTGAGGCTAAAGCTTGCTACAATGACATCAAAACAATAACGTTGCCTTCTGGCAAAACATATTTACGTATCGTACCACAACCTATCGACACGTAAACACATTCTTATTGATCCTAAGATATACACACAAATTATCATTCTTTTATTAATTTAAACGATAAGTTTACTTACACGTTGACATGTTTATAAAATAAACATTCTTTCTTAATACACATACTTTTAGCAGTTTCAATTGTTCCACGAATTATTTATTTACTTCACGTACATTTAGTATAAACTTTCTCGATATTTGAAGGTCAAGTACGATTTGAAAGTGGCAACGACGGTTGTCGCAAGAATCTCTAATAGACGTAAAAGTACAAAAGTCCGTCTGCGTTGTTTAACTTTTTACAATTTTAAGAATATAAGATAGATATATATGTATGTTCATACTTTAGAAAGAAAATAAAGTACAAAAAAGTGTAAGCAACACGACCAGAGTCATGTCTGCACAAAGCAGCATGAAAACATGCTAAGTTTCGTGCACTTTGTGTGGAAATGAGTGTTCAGCGACAAATCAAGAAAGTTCGTTTAATAAAGTATTTAAAATTATACGGACATTTTAGAGTTATCTTTGAGAAAAGCCTTATTTTTCGTGTAACATTTGTTTTGTCAATTTTTTACCCTTTTACATATTTTCCTTTTTGCAATTGCACAAACTAATTTTAAAATTGTTAACTGTTTTTTCCTATGTACTATTAAAAAAAGAATCAATATAAATTTATTATATACTTCCCTTATTCTTTTCTTTAGTTGGGTTGATAAAATAAATTTCTAATTCGACTTCTTGATATCTGCAAACAACAAAAGAAGCTGTTTATTGTTTCATCTAAACGTAAGTAAAAGTACACTGCGTATTGTATATACATTTTTTTCCAAGTACACGATCACTTACTGTCTCTATAGGCGTAATATATATTATGTACAGTTTTCTTTTTTTTTATTAAGTTATTACTGTAATTATATTTCTCTACGATTATATTTCGCTTTGCATTTCTTGCTTGTAAATTGTTTTATGCGCAATAGCGAGTACACGACTTTATAATAATAATATATATACATATACGTATACACATATATATGTATTTATATACATATACATATATACACGTACATATATATATACTTTATATATAAAACAGTCCTGGTCAAAATCGATAAGATATAGTGTGTGTGTTATATAAGACAATAAATTTAACAAAACTATACCTTTTTCATCATCTCACACCCATCTTCCTCATTATCATCCATCATCATATATATAATATATATATATGTATAATATTTCATTACGAAATTAAAAATTAATTACTACACAAATGATCGCATGATAAAATACTATTCGCAGCCTTCTTATTTTTTTTCTTTCTGAGAGACTTCTTTTTCAGCCCTTTTTTAATACACATACACTGTCACCGTACACTTTTGCCAATGACTAATAATAATAACATTAATAATAATAATATTAATAATATTATTAATAATAATAATAATAATAATAATGATAATAATAATAATAATGATACCCAGCTAATCTTCTGCAAAATAAAGAAGTTCTATTTGTCCACACACGTGTTCATACATAATCGAAGGCGCGCTACAGCAGTTTTTGCTTCAATGTCCGTAGCCCTTTCAATGTATTTGTGCTTAATCAGTTCACTTTAGAAACAATATCTTGAGTTAATTTCAGTTATGTCAAATCCAGAAATTATCTACATACAGATCTTCGTTGTGCGCGAGCAGTGTCAATCAGAGAAATAGGAGAAAACCCGCGAATATTAAATCGTATACACGGAATTTTCTCATCATGTCAACCAAAACTTTCTATAGTCGCCGTTTTTTTTCCGTCGCAGTAACTCGACGAAACTTTGTAAATCACTCGGTAGATGCAGGATTATCTTGCTGTTGCTCAGAGTGCATCTCGCCCTCCATTCGCGCCTGTCGCTCCGCAGCCGCTCGCGCTTGTCGGCCGGCGCTTGAGCGAAGATTCTTTCGTTCCGGAGGCGGCTCTAAGCTCAGGCGCTTGCCGCTACGCGCTTTTTTCGTCTTAGGACCACCTTTACCATCTTCTTCAGTCGTTTCTGACACAGTTTTACCGCTATCGTTCTTTGTCGATGCGCCGGAACTTTGTTGTGTCGACGGTGACGTTGCGTTGTTCGTGGCAGGCATCGTTGTCTCGCTCACTTCTTTCTTTGGCGGACTTGTTTCTGCAGGCGAAACATCGACCTCTTCTTGTGGGGGCACCTGTGTTGTTGTTTTAGTCGGTGTTGTTGGTAATGGTCTCGGAACCGGTTCGATCTCCATTGTCACCACGTCGTTATTCGATGACGATTTCGAATTCGTGTCCACTTCAGTGCGCATTTTTTTCGTGACGGGTTCCAGAGTAACTTCCAGCGGTGTTGATGGCGTTGACCGTTGTTGTTGGTCTGCATTTTGATTGCTGTCCGTACTACTGCGGCTCCTCTTTTCAGATCGTGGCGTATCTTCGACGTTACGCGTGACTAGCTCAGCATTAGTTCTGCTCAAGTGCTCGAGAGCCTCTCTCATCTCTTGTTCCTTACTTTTTCGTTCAACTTTCTTTTCCGACAGATCTGCCGCTATCACATCCGGCTGTTCCGCTGTTGGTTCTCTTTTCTCATGTTGCTGCTGTTGTTCAAGACGACGCCTGTCTTCACCACTATGCAACGCCGCTAAGTCCGTATACTGTTGCAAGGTCACAGCAGGATCTACAGGATATCTAGCAGACTTCTTCTCAGATTCCTTTCGTTTTGTTGATGACGATGACGACGTTGATGATTCCGGCATAGATTCGCGCTGTCTCGAAGAGGATCCGCTAGATGATGCAGGTTTACGTGTTGCAGATGAGGCGCTAGGTATCGGTGGATTCAACAGACCTTGTGCTAGACTCTCATAGGCAGTCGACACGCCACCAGATTGCATAGAGAACGGATTCAAGCCGCTTAAAGTGGTTAGCGGTGGATAAATGAGACTGGGGTTTGAGAAGAAAAATGGGAATGGCAAACTCGTTGCAGCCGAGGCGGCGGCAGAAGTTGATGAGCTGCTGGCCGACGATTTACTCGTTGTTGGCTGGTCAAGTTTGCTGCTACGTGACTTACTGTTGCCGCCACTATTGCTCATGCTAGATGAGGAAGTACTCGCTCCGCCGCTCTTGTTGTTGCCGCTTCCGCTACTCGCTGAACTTACGATTGGATTGCTCGCATCTGCCGCAGCCGCGGCCGCCGCTGCGCTGCTTGTCGCCGCTTGCGCGTTCAACGCCGCCTCCATGCCTGCTAACGTCGGCAAACCTAATCCGGCTAAATTGGCAAATAGTGAATTTGTTAGAGCCATATTGCCAAGATTGCCGAGGTTTCCGAGACCGCTGAGTGCACCCAAGTTTGTTAAGCCACCAAACGGCATCAGCAACGGATTGTTCTTCGGATCGAAATTGCTAAGCGACAGTCCCGCCGACAGCAAAGAATTGTTCAAATTGCTAAGTGGGAAGTTGAGACCAGACGCCATTGACGTAGCCACCAGATTAGCGGGATTAGTCGACTGCTGACTTGTGGGACTAGGCATCATAGGCGGTCTGCCCGGACTCTTACCTTTGTTCACACCACCGCCACGCTCGTTACCTGGCAGTCTCTTTTGTAGATCGTGTGGAAGATTCCCGCGTTCCTTCACAAGTTCCGCCCACTTTGGATCTACGTCAAACATCGGGTTTTCCAACAACCATTGTCCAAGTCGTTTTAGCTGCGGCGCTTTACTTCCTGTTACCTGAAAGAAAAAACAAGAAAACATTTTATTGTAATAATTGAAATTAGCGTAAAAGAAAAAAGATTACAGTTAGCAGATTTAAATTAACATACCTTCTTGCCAGTTAATCGATTGATGACGGCGACATTTTCCTCGCCAGTAAGTTTTTTCCAATCCAATAAGGACGGATCGACACGTGGTCTTCGTCTTCGAGGAGCGTTCAGATATTCTGCGCTTAATTGTTCCGACATGGCGCTCTGTTCCGCTAGCCACTTGTTTACCTTCGCCTCGTGCGAGTACGAGCCAATCTTGGACGAGTACTCGGCGACTTTGTTAATGTCCGCGATCATCGCCTCGTAACTCTTTCGATGACTGCTCGAGGAAGACGAATGCGCCGAATTAAATGTTTGCTGCTGCTGCTGCTGCTGCTGTTGCTGCTGCTGCTGTTGTTGCTGTTGATGCTGCTGCTGCTGTTGCTGCTGCTGCTGTTGTTGCTTTTTCAATTCTCGATTCTGCTGTTCAGCTTGAGCCAGCAAAGCGGAGAACGTGTCTTTGTGCGAATGTAACGACGGCGGTGGTAAAACAGGTGTGGAGGAACTCGAAGCTCGCGAAGATGGAATCGAAGTAACAGTAATGGAAAACGGCTTTTGAGTACTCGTTGGTGGATTGGGAAGTCCAATCGGTGCTGATGTCGGAGTAACGGTTACATTAGGCGTGATTGTATTTTTCTTGCTGTGATCGGGATAATGACCACTTTGTTGTTCTTTCGCGGCGCTCAGACCCAATACTATTTCGTCTAGCTTCCTACGTTTTTTCTCTTTTCCAACTACTGGTTCTTCCGTTGACTGGAGAACGAATTAAACATTTAAGATATTTGAATAAAAGATTGCACACTTGTAGTAGAATTAAAAACAAAACAAAGTGTTAAAACTACTTACGCAAGATTTCCTTTTCATGAGCTTATCCAACATACTATCTAACTTCCCTTTGTTGCTACTGATTTGTTTATTCTTATTCGGCATAGAAAAGTCTTGCACCTCGCTCATAATGTCTTTATTATTATCGGAATTTGTCTTTGGATATCTAAGAAAGATTAAAGTAACAATTATGAATCAATGATAAATAAAAAGAACAAAAAAACAACTTGGTTGAACATAAAGTTTGTTCAATGGATAAATATATTGCATAGTATGTAATGCGCGACATAGTCTGAGTTTTCATAAAAGAGCGACAATCATATAGCTTTTGTCTAAATTTTTGCAGCAAATTTAAAAACAACTTCCAAACACGTCACGTTGTAAATAAATAAATATCTTACCCGGCCGATAAGTCGATGGGTGTCAAAGTGCTTGATGTCCCGGGTATGACAGTTGTTTTTCCCGGAACAGTGTACTTTAGATCGAAAGGTATAGTCGGTGTTCGTGCTTGCTGATGTGCAGGAGGCGGTTGCACCGGGGTGGAACGTCGCGATTCTTCGGACTGGGATTCATCGTTGATTTCTCCACCCCACAGGGAGAATCTCTGCTAAAACGCGTAACACACACACACGAATCTAAAGCGCTTTATTAAAATTACCTCGTTCAGTTTCAACATCAATAGCGATGTGTCTCTTGCGTTTCTTCGAAGGAGAGATGTTGTTTCCGCTTGCAACAGATCTAGACACTCCGTGATCCGTGGTGATCGTTATTACTTCTGAGCAATCTTTTTCATTCTGCGACACATCCAACTCCTCGCCAGCGCTAAAGTTTACCGACACCGGCCATTCCTTGTGTTCTATCGCGTGCACAATGTGCATTAAACGAGCTTCGATTGCGTGTTCCTGAAACGCGAAATTAATAAAAAATTTAGTTTACAATAAAATACTCAACGTATTTAACGCAAAAAACTCAAAATAATTAAAATATTCTTTTTTCTTTGTATTTCCAGTGAGATAATTGAATATTTCATATATTTTTTTGTTTATTCTAAAATAAATATAAAACAATTTTTACCTTCGGCCACTTTATTGGTGTATTGCTATAACCATGTGCTAGAAGTTGCACAACTGTAGGCTCATTACCATAATCTGTCAATTTATCTCGCAAGACAAATGTATCAATTTGAGTTAATCGAGACAAAGGTTGTATTACTTCTAAATCCGGAAACATCGCTTTTAATTCCGCAGCTTGAACGCTGCACTTGTCTTCGATCGGGGTAATCTTAGTCTTCTCTTTGACAACATCTGAATTCTTTGCTTCCTGTACTTCGACCTCTTCTTTAGCTAGGACGGTATCTGGCTTTGCGCTTTTATTATCATCCTCCAATTCGATACTTTCGGTGCTCTTCTCGACATTTTCGGCCGTGTCTTTCACATTTGCATCACTTTTTTCGACTGAAGAATCAGTTTGCGTATTAGTTTGCGCTTGTGATTCATTCGATTTTTCGACGGGTGTGGTTTCTTTGTTTTCTTTATCTTGAATTTTGTCCTCTTTTTCAATTTCCACGACAGAAGCAGTTTCTGCACTCTCTGAATTAGCTTCTTTATCGTGCTTCTCATCAGTCGATTTGACAGTGTTGATCTGATCGGCACTGTCGCATTTAACTGGCTCTATCGCAACTTCGTTTTTCTCTTCGCTTTTCGGAACACCGTTTTCCGTGTCTGACGTTTTCGCGATGGTGGTGATGGTCAATGAACTACCGACAGATTTATCCTCGGGTTTGACTTCCGCCTTGACAATAGTTAATTCTACCTGACTCTTTTCCGACTCCTCGGATTTCTTGTCGACAGTATTTTGATCTTTCTTCGCTCCGACCTTTTCAATTTTTAGTGTTCCTTCACCCTTTTCCAGTTTTACCAATATCTCGTCTTTGTCGAACTTCAAAATATCCTCTCTATTCTCAATCTTTATCGCTTTTTCTGTCTTCTCCATTGTCTTTGGAGTCTGAGTGCTCGCGTAAATTCCTCTCGTGAGAAGCTTATGGAATGAAAAATCTGGATCATTTAATATAGTTATGTCGGTACGGCCGAGACCGTGCTTCGCAGCACCAAGCAACAATTCTTTGTCGTGTTTTCCCAGCTGCCACCAATCCGGCGTATCTCCTGACGGCTGACACAGTAACAGCCGTTCTTCAAGATGCGGATGCGACAGGATCTCTTCACGAATCTTACTCAGAAGATCGACTCGATCGAGTATCTGTCTTGCTTTGGCAGGACTCAATTGATCCACTGGAACATCTGTAAAATCTGTAACGTCAACATAGTGAAACTTACAAAATTAAGTAACATGCTGTGCGTATATTCAATTATATTGAGAAAATACAATCAAATATATTCACGCATTCAAGTTGTATATGTCTCTTAAGTTAGCCTACCGCTCAAACAAAAACACTTTCGCACTTATATAAAAAAATTAAGTGCTAATTTTTAACGAGTCGAGCCAAATTTTTAAATTGAGCACTTATCTTTTATATAGTGCGAATGTGTTTTTGTATGTGAAGAGGAGATATATAGGTAAGTTGTATGTTGAAAAGTACACACCTTCGTCTTCGTTTAGTTTTGCATTACAGACTTTTTTGCACATTGCTCTAAACGACATGTAGTAATCCGTAAGATCGTTATCCGTCTTTTTATCAAATCTAGCAATACTTTTAAATTTTGTCCAATCGTATTGAGCTTTCTTTCTGTCGTAATTAACGCCGTATGTAGATACCACTCGCAAAAACTCGCTCTCTTCGCGACGAGTCCACTTTGCTCTTTGCTCCTCGATACGACGTTCTCTTTCTTTCACAACAGCCTCCATTTTCTCTCTCTTTTCCATTTTCTGTAAACAAAATTAAACGATTTATATGATTCGAAATTAGATTCAAATAAGAAATGCAAGTAGATATTTATACACTGACCAGAAGGTACATCGCCAACTGCTGTAAATCCCATCCTTGCATATTCAAGGGCGGTTCGTGCATCATGCCAGTATGATTTATGGAAGGAGCGTTTTCGCTTTCCATTCCTATCTTGCCAGTTTTCGGAATAATTTTAACGTCTTCCTTCTTACCAACGCTTCGTTGATAAGAGGATATCACACGACGCAATCGTGTATTGAGATCGACCACGGACGGCCACGTCTTCTCGTCATCCGGAAGACCGTCATTTTCGTGACTACCGCTAGTCTCTGGCACCGGTGTATCCGCTTTACTCGATATTGTAGGAGAATCAGCCGGCGTTTCTCGACTGAATTTGTCAGAATCTTTCGAATCTTTCGTCATTCCGGGTGATTCTCCATCATCCTCATTTTCCAAACTATTATCATCTCTGCTGCTACTGCTGAAAGGTTTGGGATTATGTAAATAGTAACGAGATACAAAAATAATTTAAAGTAGTATATTTTTTTCCGAAGAAACCAATAAAACATTCTTTCAACGTGTCTACGTTTATAAAGAAAAAGTGTTTAAATACGCAATAATACAAATATTGATTCTTTACAGAGAGGAAGAGAACTATAGAAACAAATATCATCTATTGTGATTCAACTTATCATTTTCTTTCTTGGAATTTTGTAACGTCAATTATAAATAGAAAAGCAGCATCTCAGCGTTAGGATTTATTTTAATGCGTGCAGCTTTTTCATGTACGTTATATAAATTATTTCTAACAGAACAGAGTAAAGTATCTTAAAATGTAAAAGAACAGTACTGTATGTTCAACGATACTATTTTACAGTCCGTTAAAAAAGTTTCCTCTCTTCATACTTCTTACAGATATATACTACTAGTATTTATACAATAAGATAGACTTTTTTTGTCGATAAGTTTGGAATGGATCTCGCAAAAACCTTAGCCTACTCGGATGGGCTAAACGTTTAGCGATTTTATAATCCATTTCAAAATTTATCAGAAAAAAACTCTTTACTTTTCAATTCTGATATCGATATTTGGCGAGATATCAGAAGACATGAAAGAGCACAAGGGAATAAATAAATATTATGCTATTCTACTACTGAAGATAAAAGCTATGATCGCTATAAGCGTAATATGTATATATGGAAAGCGTTTGCAAGCAAAAAAAAAAAAAAAAAAAAAAAAAAAAAAAAAAAAAAAAAAAAAAAAAAAAAAAGAGAGAAACCAGAAAAAACAAGGAGATTAACAAATAACGAATATAAAGAAACAAAATTACTAAAGATACTCACTCGGTAATACTCTTGTTCTGAGAGTTCTGGAAAAGGAGAGGACAGCTTTGAATGAAAGAAAGCGTGGGGTCAGTCCTCATCTGGTCGTAATTCTCGTAGCCGTGTTTGTAGCAGCCGACTATTAAGGATTTATCAGCTGTAGAGTCCCACCATTTCGCCGGTCGTTCCGTCAACTGTGGAGGGTCTATCGGCAACGCACTGTAGGGCGGTTTCCGATTTACAAAATTTGCCAATTTATTTGCGTGCCGAGATTTATGTGTTCATTAATTTATAAAAGAAATTTTACTTAATAAATTTTTTTTATCTAAAGAGAAGATAGAGAAGTTTCGAGATCTTATCTCTTTCGTCGCAGTAACATACGTAAGAAAGAGAAATACGTATCTTATGATACGTATCCTATATTTTGTATAAAATTTTAAGAGATACTCCGTGACACACATAAATATGTGCGGACCGACTAGGATTTACACAAGGTTTCAATTCTTTCCTGTTTCTTCGATTACAGTGCACTGCTTACCGACAAAATACCACTTCTTACCGCTCATTTGTTGCAGATCTGACCATCCTCGCGAGCGTGTTCAGTACGCAAGTGTCTTTTGTGGAATTTCGCGGGCGCGCGTTAGGTGTAAATATATATGCGTACATAGGATGGGGGACGATATTTCGTATTAGTAGCGCAAGAATAAAAATGAATTGATAGTCGTTTCACAGAGCTACGTAAATCAACTTAATTCGGCTCTATGAGCATTCCTCATAACAGGTACAGCTCCCAGTATATCAACAAATACATCGCACATGCAACTATACTAAGCTCCGTGGTAAGCACATGTGTGAGTATACACGAATTCGTGATAGATGGTAGTTTATGGTACGAAAAAGCGTGAGAACAAGAAAGTGACGCTAACTCACCTCACGTGAATACCGTCAGAGATGTGTTGTACCAAGTCACCGATAATCTCGTGTTTGATGTAATACAGCATTCGCACGCGCAACAACACTCTGTAAAAAAAAATACAACATTTAAACAGAAAATATTTATAAATAGAATATTAAATAGAACATTTACTCTCAATTGTAGATTTATACGTACTTATTAGCGTGGCGACTGAGGTGCTTTCTGTAATTACTTTCGAGAAAGATGTCCCCGTCGTACTTCTCCGCGTTGCTCCAATGATTAGGATCGCTCGGTCCGCCGTTGACAACAGATCCTCGAGTTTCCCGACCTTCTCGGACGCGACTTTTCTTCTTCTGCCTGCTATTCCTGCTGCCGGTATTCACAGAGACATTTTTCACCTTCTCACCGTTCTCCACGGGCGTGATAAGATCCCAGATAAAGCTACGAATCTTCTCGTCACCACGATAATAACGCAGACAGTACAACAGAATAACGCGCGCGCAATCTTCAACATCGACCTCGCGCCAGCCACGTCGAAACTGGCTATTATGCAGGATTTCCTCCCAGCGACCCCAGCCATATGTCAGAAGTCCACGTTCGACCTTGAAGCATTCGCTACGCGCCCAACTGCCGTACACCACTTCTCCTTCACGTGGAACGTATTCATCGTAAAACTTCCTCGTTTTCTTGCCGAATTTGTCGCGTCGCTTCTTGCTTCTACCGGACAGGCCGATACTTGTGTCGTCGTCGCTGTTTTCGTCCGAGCTGTCTAGTTCAGACATGTCAACTACTGACTCGTCATGTCCGTAACGCTTGATTTGGGTTCTCCGCCGAGGCTCAGATATCACGAGTTCGTCTTCTTCTTTCTTCTCTGTCGTGTCGATTTCCGCCTTCTTTGCCCATTTCTTCCAGAAGTCGGGATCATCTATGTTAATGTCCGATCGGTTTGATGAACACGCAAAACTGGCTTTCGAGAACGTCGAGCCCTTTTCCGCTTCTATTGTAATAATTTGAGTTCTCCGTTCGAGGATCTGATCAATATCTTCCTCGCAGAATTTGTCACCGGCGTTGTCGTCGTCCATAATTGCGCCGTAAGCGCCCTTTTTTAATAAATCTTCTATCTCCTTCTTCGTTAACTGTTTATTACCAGGATCTTTACCGCCTTGGCTGGTATTCATAGATTGCAAAATCGCTTTGTCGAGACCTAATT
Source organism: Pseudomyrmex pallidus (assembly GCA_014825455.1). NCBI lineage: Eukaryota > Metazoa > Arthropoda > Insecta > Hymenoptera > Formicidae > Pseudomyrmex > Pseudomyrmex pallidus. Next base: position 18,351 of record QVNV01007136.1, on the reverse strand, counting down.
TCAGAGATGCCTTGTCAAACATCTCTCGCTCGTATGTATTGCGACAGAGCAAACGGTACACTTTAACCATCTTCTGCTGTCCGATTCTATGGCAGCGAGCTTGCGCTTGCAAATCGTTTTGTGGATTCCAATCGCTATCGTAGATGATAACAGTATCGGCCGCGGTTAGATTGATACCGAGTCCGCCCGCTTTCGTACAGAGCAAAAAGACAAATCTGTCCGAATCAGGTTTGCTGTAACGATCAATGGCGGCCTGCCGAACATTACCGCGAATCCGACCATCTATTCTCTCGTAAGGATATTTCTTGTACATAAGATAATCTTCAAGTAGATCGAGACACTTTACCATCTGACTGAATATCAAGACTCGATGACCATTAGCCTTTAGTTTTGGCAGTAACTTGTCTATCAGTACCATCTTGCCGGAACTGTTTACTAGCGCGTGAAAATATGCCTCGGAATCTTCCTTCTCGCCAGTCTTGTAATCCAACTGTATTTGATCCTCGGCGCCGTTCAGCAAAAATGGATGAATGCAACACTTCCTCAGTTCCATCATCGTGTTCATAAGATTCGGAATATTGGCCGATGTTGTGCCCTTTGCGAGAAACGAGAAGTTTCTTTCAAGTATACCGCGATAATACTTTTTCTGAATGTTTGTCAGTTCCACTTCGACAACGGTTTCTTCTTTTGGCGCCAATGATTTTTCGACGTCTTCCTTCAGACGACGTAACATCATGGGCTTTAACAGAAGTTGAAGTTTTTGGACTTCACCTTCACTACTTAGATTACCAAATTCCTTCAAGAATGCCTCGTTACTTGAAAATTGCTGCGGCTCGAGGAAATTCAATAGAGAAAACAGCTCGTTGACGTTATTTTGTAACGGTGTTCCCGACAAGAGTACTCTGTGTTCCAAATTTAATTGTCTGAGACCTTCGAGGAGTTTGCAATTCCGGTTTTTCAATCGATGAGCTTCGTCTATAACGCACAATCTCCAATTGTAACCACGAAGTTCGTTAAAGTCGGTTATAATGATCTCGAACGTTGTAATTAATACATTAAATTTTATCAAATCTTTAATTTGCTGTCCTTTTTCATTCTTATAATAAACCTCGTACTCTTGAAGCATCGTACGACTTGCCGCACTGTAATTTATATAAACGTATCCGTGTTAACTTTTATATATCACCTATTACTTGTATAGGTGTATGTAAAAGTAATTCAATACTTACGATCCATGATATACGACGACATTCATATCAGTCCAATTCTCAAACTCTCGCTGCCAATTTGGAATTGTCGATAAAGGAGCGATGATTAAGAAAGGACCGCGAATTCCGTATTTGTACACCGCATCGACAAATGTTAAAGACTGGATTGTCTTTCCCAAACCCATTTCGTCGGCGAGTATACAATTGTGTCCGTTATACCACGAAAACAGCAACCAGTTTAAACCTTCCAATTGATACGGTCTTAAAGTGTTATCGTTTTTATATATCGGCGATTCTTCCAGTTTCACCCAAGCTGTAGCATTGGGTTTCTTTTTTGGCTAAAACAACAAAAAATATTATCTCTCACATTAAAACAAACTTTTTTAAATCAATAAGTTTTGCGAAATATATGAACTGTATACATATTAGAATACCTTCCACTGTTCTTTTGGTGGTACTTTATTGAATTTCACAAACTGCGCTATCTTTTCGGAATCAACATCTTCTTCTAATTCCCAGGTGGAATCCTCGTACTGTAGAGAACGCCATTTGACCAAGTAATGTCTGACCGTTTCGCCAGTAGTCGGATCGGTATGAATTGCTTCATCCAAGACACGATCAACTTCAATAAAATCTGGGTTGAAGTGATCATCTTCGGTCTAAAAATAAATTTATATAATATATGTATAAAAAACAATAAAAAGCGTTACAGACAATTGAAATTTTTACACTTTTAATGCATCATGTTATATATTATTAGAATATATTAGAATTTTAAAATAATAAACATTAAGTACATTTTCAAAAATGTTGGTGTTTTGTTGCTGCTTCTGTTTAAATCTCTTTAGTTTAGCCTGTATACGTTTGTCTCCTTTGTATAATTCTTCTTCTGTTTTCCATTCACAATGCAAGTACGAAAAATTCCGATATTTGACATAATACTCTTCAACTTCGATAAACTGTGGCTTTGCCTCGACAACGGCAGTCTCAGTTGCTTTCGAATCTGTGGATTCCTCTTGCTTCTTTGCATTATCTTTTTTCGGACTATCGGTTTCACTCTTTTTCTCGTCTTCGGTCGCATCTTCACTTTTGATTTCTTTTTCTTCTGTTTCTGCGTCTTCCTTCTTCACAGGATTGTCGGACGCATTTTCGTCATCAACCGAATCTTCTTTTTCAGCGCCTCCACTCTTTTCTGACACTTCGACTTTCGGTACTACAGGTTTAACTTCTCTTTTTCCTATACGAGAACTTAAAATATGTTGCACAACCATTGAATCCTCATCAGTAGTGTTCTATAAAAACGCAAAAAGAACAGAAAAATAAAATAAAGAATCATTATTCATCTTAAAACATGAAAGAAAGGACACATTCTATATATAAAAGATACGTACAATGTATACAAAGTTGGGTTTGTTAGGTCCGACTTCGCTACCTTCACCGCCTTCCTTTTTAGCAGTAACGGGCTTCGAAGTGTTCGCACCTTCAACCTTCTTCGCTTGAGTTTCCTGCAGAGGAACGTCATCGTCCGAGAATCGCAACATTACATCGTCTACATACTTCTTGCGGTGAGTGTTTCTTGCAGAACGTCTTTTGTTTACATCATCACCAGCTTCTGGTGATGGCGGAGGCGTCGCTGCTAATTCCTCACCGTCAGAATCGGGCGCAATGCGGCTCTTACGTTTTCTGCGTAAAAATAACGATAAAGTTATATGTTCCGTACACACGTATGTGAATTGTGATGAAAAGTTGTTGTTACTTACTTGGAACTTCTGGACGATTTGCTAGATTTTCCAGTGCTAGATCGTTTTCTTGCCGCGGGTTTCTTCTTACTAGTATTTTCAGCAGTAGCTGCTTCCGAGTTTTCTTCCTTCTTTTCCTCCTCCGGAGCATCGTCTCCTGTTTTCTCTTTTCCTTCTTCTTTTACTTCGCTTAACAAAGGTTCAGTAGTAGAAGAATCAACCTGTTCTTGATCACCTTGTATGGAAGGTTCACAGACTTTTGTCTCAGAATCCTTAATAGCACTAGAATCCGAAACGGCAGTTTCTTCGTTTTCGCGTATCTCATCATCAGCGGACTCAGATTGATTAGTTTTTCTATAAGAATAGCAGTAAGTACAATACTTTGTCTTATTGTCTAAATAGTTCATGTACACGTTATATACTCACTTTCTGTTACGCTTCGTAGAATCCTTGTCTTTATCTTTCCTTTTTCTCGACACCTTTGGCGACTTCGGCTCTTTCGGCGGTTTTGGTTCTTTCTTAGGTTTCGGCTCTTTGGGTTCTTTCGGTTCCTTCGGTTTACGCGGCTTTCGAGGTGAACGTGACTTTCTACCTTTATTCCACTCCTCTTCTATATCGCCGGAAGATGGCTTTATATCTTCCGAATCTGCAACACTATCTACTATATTGCTACTATCGCCTGGTGTGACTTTATTGTCAGACAAGGGTTGCTCGGGCTGTTGCTGAGTGGCAGTAGTAGGCGCGGATGCTTCTTTATCCGCTTTTTTCCGGCTCTTTTTTGCTCGTGGCATACCTTTGCTGCGACCACGTCCAGTGGTACTCGTCACCTGTTTAAGAAAATAATACAATAATTACCTGATTGAAAAATACAGTATTTAGAACACTATAATAAGATTTAATTGTTAACCAAATAGGTATTTTATTTACTAAATAAATATTAACCGAATTCTATTAAAAGAACAAGCAGCATGACAAAACACGTTTACCATTTCCAAGTTTCAAGAAAACGTACATTTGTTTCTTAAAAATGTGTTTTATTATTATCTTATATTTTGTAATTTATTTAATAATATTGACTGAAGAAAACTAATGTTAAAGTTGAAACTCCAAGAGATTATACGTGTTGTTAATTGTTTATATAATGAATAATTAAGTAATTGAAGTTCTCTTTTTGTTTTGCTTGATTGAAGCAAGCTTTTCTTTACTTTATTATTTTATGTTAATCTATAGAATAGACTTAATAAGATTTAATCATTATCTTTATTACTTCCTTTAACAGTATGTAAACTTTAAAATTTTAATATTCTTGTGCTCTCTTTCTCTCATCAAACTTTTTATTACATTGTAAAAGTGAAAATTTTAAACCGCTTACTATGCGTAATTATTCAATAGAGCGTTGTTTACTTACTTGTGGACTATCGACTACAGCAGGAGCCGTGAACATAGGTGTTTGTAGTATACATTGCGCGCCACCATTACATTGATCGTTCGTCTCGTGTTGCTGCAATGCCTGCAGCTTCTCCTGCAAAGTGACTATCTTCTCTTGATTCTCCGGAGCCGGCGGCATACAATATAATTCCTGCAATTGTTGTTGAAGCGCAGCTCGCTCTTGATGATGCGTAAGCGGTGCACAAGACGTACCGAAGCCGCTCGCAGCAACTGGAGTTTGTGCAGGATTAGCCGGCATAGTATACATATTCGGCATGGTGCCGGTGATTATTTCGCCTCCAGGATGATACTGTTATCCGAAAATAATAGGGATTAGACGTATTGTTCACATAACATTCTCTTTTCACAACACACACACACATTCGTAAATAATATTGCTTAACATATGAAATAGAATTTGCACATACATATATTATACTTGGAAAATAATACAAATGTTATTGTGTCATTAAAAAATATAATATTTTCTGAATATTAACGATACCTGATGCGGTGCTTGGGGATTTGGCACGGGAACTGTAGCTTGATGCGGCGGCAGCACCATACCAGCGGTCTGACTAACCGTAGATATCTGTTGAGCATTCAAGTGCGCAGATGAAACCTGAGCGTTTTGATTTTGCATTTGAGCTGCCGGATTCTGCATCGACGGTGCTTGCAGTTGCGGTGGCATTTGTTGAGGCGACAATAACGCAGTGCTCTGGGGTATCATACCAACTGGTTGCGATTGTAAATGAGATGGCTGCGCCTGTGGAGAAGTAGTCGATTGCGCCTGCTGTGTGACACAACTCTGCTGAGCGGGTTGTGTCAACTGAGATTGCGATTGTCCCAGTTGAAGTTGTGGTGACTGTCCTATTTGCGGCTGAGGTTGTTGAGTTTGTCCCACTTGCGGCTGTGGTTGTATCATTTGAGGCTGAGACACTGATGGAATTTGTTGAGTTGCTATTGGTTGTGCTTGATTCAGTACAGATTGTTGAGGCTGTGGAATTTGTGGCTGTTGAGTAGATTGTTGTGGTGATTGTAGCTGCGGCTGAGGAGGAGGTATCGTTGTTTGAGATTGTGCTATTTGCGGTTGAGCCATATGAAGTGGTTGTACTGGCTGCTGCACCGATTGGTGCACCGGTTGCTGCGGAGAACAAGTTATAGGCTGTTGAGTCTGCGATTGTGGCTGTCCTACAGTATGTTGTGAATGAGACTGATGTATTTCTACACTTTGTTCCTGCGGTTTTGTTTCGCATACATTCTGATCTTCAATACTAGAAACAGGATTCTGAAATGGCGCGACAACAGTCTGTTGCTGTTGTAACGAGGCAGTTACATTCGTGCATTCCATACTTCCGTTTGTGCTGGACACTGGAAGAGACTGCACAGTTTCGATCTGAGATATGCTTGTCGGTGTGGAGACATTAGCTGCCACAAGTGTGTGATCTAACGGTAGATTACTCTGAGAATTATTTTGTGCCAAAGTATCCACTTGGAGTGGACCAAGTTGCACAGTCACATCCGGGGGCTGATTCTGAACGTTCTGGTGTAAAGACGGCTCGGGTTCTTGCTGTTTTGGGGTTTCAACAGAAGTCTGCACAACATTTTCAGTCGTTGATGCCGTCGCGATCGTCGTCGTCGCCGTAGTCGTCGTAGTCGTTGTTGTTGTTGTTGTAGTCGTCGTTGTAGACGTCGTCATCGTCGTCGGTTCTCTCGTTGTCGTTGTGCTCGTTGTCGCAGTTTCTACAACACTGTGGACAGCAGTCTCAGACCCAGGAAATACTGGGGCACTTTGTTCGGATACTATCGGTGTCTGCTGGGTCTCCGCTACGCCACTTCGGTCTTCATTCACTCCAATGTTCGGCCTTATTTGCGATTGTTGCTGCTGTTGTGATTGCGGATGTGCCTGCCACTGAGTGGGCATTGGCATTCTGGGTCCTGTGACTTGCGCCGGCATGGAACTCTGCGGTGCCGATTGCTGCGGCAAAACGTTTGCCGTTTGCGACATAGGCGGGTGTGTTTGGAACTGATTATATTGATCAGGAGCGGAGACACCGGAATTCGACACCGCAACACCTGGCATGACCATTTGTTCCAAAGCCTGTAAGGTGGTTTGCTGCTGCTGCTGCTGCTGTTGCTGCTGCGACGACGGATTCATTTGCATAGATGTAGGCGGACACGAGGGCGATACCGACATAGGATTAGGCTGATTTCCTTGCTGATGAGGAAGTTGAACATGAGGATGAGGCGACAATGTGGTGGGCTTGGCGGGTGACATGATGGGTCGTGGCGACATTTGTTGTTGCACTGCCGGTGGACGCGGAGACATTTGCGGCCTCGGAGACATTTGTGGAGACAGTTGCGGAAACGGTGCGCGGTACTGAGGACTCGTCGAGTGCTTAGCAGCCGCTGTCGCTGTGTTAAACTGCTGCGACGGTGATGCTGAATGTTGCGGTTGATTGAACATTGATGTGGCGTGATGGGGATATTGAGGATCCATCGTTGGTTGCTGCTGTGCATTCGGATGTTGAGTAGTATGCTGAGGATACTGCTGAGGATGAGACGGAATCGGCTGATGAGTGGGATGTGTCGGGTGATGATGCGGCATTCTTGCCTGAGACGCTTGTTGCGCTTGTTGTTGTTGATGTATCGTGGGAGCAAAACCAGGATAGCCAGGAGAAGTTTGATACATCGCTGCGACCGAATTACCTTGTTGGTAGTGCTGCTGTTGGCTGACCATATGCTGGTAGACACCACCAGTCGCGCCAGCCTGCATCGATTGATGCAAAACTCCCATATTACTAATCATTCCTTGTTGACTGCCGAAGTGTTGCTGCTGCTGCTGCATTTTTTGATTGATTACACCAGCTTGATCTTGCTGATGAGAATACTGTGGCGGCATATGTTGCCTATACGGACCAGGCTGCGGAGCCATCTGATTATAATGCCTCTGCATTTGTGGATAACCACTTCCGTTACCTGGCCAGCCTTGCTGGCTGGGGTCCATACTCATATTGGCCCTTGCCATTGAGTGTTGCGGCTCCATAGAATACATATTGTCATTGTAACTAGGATACTGACCACCGCTACCCGAATGGGGTCCTCTATGCTGCTGCGGCGCAATGTTACGGGTCTGATTTTGAAAAGCGCCCGGCACCATAGCGCGCTGAGGCGTGGCGCTATTATCGAACGTGCCAAGATTTTGGTTAAACATACTGCGTTGCGACGGATTTTGTAACTGATTTGAACCACCAAATTCAGATCCGCCGAATGAAGTCAATTTTTGTATCGGAGATTCTTGGGAAATGTTATAGGATCGGCTAATGTAACTCCCTCCTCCATTAGGACCAGAATTCAGACCGTCCCTGGACACCGCTACGGAATTATTCGCAGGCGCAGGATCGAAATGATCGTTTCCTCCGAGATCAGGAAGAGCCTCGAGCATCGAGCCACTGACATCTTCACCAAACAGATCGTAGTCCATGTCTATGCTGAAGGACTCTTCGCCCCCATTTCAGCCTTGTGAGAATATTGTACAATTTCTTCTATAGCCAGTAACGTGCCCATGGTAAATCCAAGGTCTCGCTGTCTGCAACAATGGAAAATTTAAACTTCAAGTACTTTTTTTTTAACAACTTTTTCTATGTTGCAGTGTAATGTATGAGAAATACTACCGACTCTCTTCGTCGAAATGATATACGCCAAAGGGGAAAAGCTATACGCTTATGGTTTTAATTTCTCATAATCGCCATAACTTTTCCCCCTCGAAATATATCTCAGCTTGCAATATCCTGATACACTTTTGTGTAGAAATTTTAAAGAGAATTTATGTACATACACACGCTCGCACATGTACATGTATTATTTTATTATATGCTAAATATAATTTTTATCGTACATGCTATAAGAAGGAACATGCAGATATGTGTGTGATCAAAAACACATCAACATTTTACAAACTTATCAACAAGACAGAAAAGTACATCTAACTAATAATAACATAAATGTGATTCTACAGAAATTGAGGACAATCTATTGCATCATAATTAATGCATAATAAGCGGTTTTCTACCTTTCATACAAAACATTTTGATATAAATCTCTCACAACTTAAAAGATATAAAATATTTTTAATCAATCAACAAAGATTAAAGAAATTAATCACAAACCGTGTTTGATTCTATTTTTATGCATTGATTCTGTATGTTACTTATATGTATACACAAAATTAAACTTTTTCAAAGACAGAAAAATATTAATCTTTTTTTAAATAGATACAAATAACAATAGAATGCTAATTACACCGTACGTGACTGAAATATTTGAAAACATTAACAAGCATCGGTAATTTTTTATTACAATTCTATTAATTATTTTAATGACATACATATTTGTAACACATACAGTTACAATGAGTCATTGGTATATTTTTATATGATGAAAATTTTCAGTACACAAGTGTGTGTGTGTGTGTGTGTATGTGACAATTTCTTACATATTAATAAACATGATAAAAGCTACTAAAGCTTTCGTAGTCGAAGTGTTAAAACAAACAAAAAAAAGAAAAATGAAAGAACATCACTCGAAAGCGTCTATCTTCTGCTAAAAGTATGACAAGTTCACTGGCAGGAACAATTCTGTACATCTTTGCGTGTGTAACAATATGGCATGTACCAACTCAAATATAAACACTATATGATGGAAAACATCGACGATGAAGCTGACAAAGATCGGTGCGGTATCGCCGATCGATAGACAATGTTGAATAAAACAAATAGGGAAATAAAAAAAATAGAGAGAAAGAGAGAGAACTAAAACAAAAAACAAAAAAAAATTGGGGCAACGTACAAACCTGATACATACACACTGGCAAATATAGCGAGGCGCAGAAAGAAAGAAAAGGAAAAACGAGTAGAGAAGAGAGGAGAATGTTCTCGCGTCTTGGTAGAAAACGAACAAAAATACACTTACTCGATGTGTGCATGCGGGAGCGAGACGGCGAGAGTGAACGAACGAATGAACGGTCGAAACTGCATCGAACGAACGACGGTAAGAAAAAAAGAAAAGGAAGGCTTCTCTGTGCTTTCTCTCTTTCTCACCGCGCCAGTTCACGCTCGGGTGTATTTCATCGTCGCGTCTTTAGTACAGGCTCGCAAAGTGGGAAACCGCCGTAAGTCGTGGGGTTATGGCATACACTGAAATCGGCGACTACAAGTCTCTCACGCGAGCGTCGTTGGATCACTCACGCCAACACGGCGACGACGCGACGACGCGACGACGATGACAACGAATGTGTGAGTGAGAGAGAGAAAGAAAGAGAGAGAGAGGGTGGGAGAGAAGAAAAGGAGAGCGAGTGAGAAAAACCAACGGGGTCTGACGACTACGGAAAGTACGCCATTATTGCGAGAGAAAGAGAGCGAGAGAGACAGAGAGGAACAACGCGGGGGAGAGAAATTTCCGCTCAGGGCCACTATCGAGAAAATTTCATGTCGCTACCACGACGCGCTCGATATTCCGACATCGGGTGGCAGCGCGTCACTCGCGTCGCACCGTTTCTGCTCGCACAGCACTCTTTTCAGCGGCGGTACTTTCTCGCGGTAACCAATCAACTAGACTGGCAAACGGGTGGGCGGTTGGATCGTTCGTACTTTGTCGGATGTAATCCTCGCGACTGAAGACGCACCGCCGCCACACGCTTAGCGGTTCGTCACAAACCACCTCCGTTTCGCGAACGCGTTCACGCGATTTTCACTGGGGACGCGGATCATAGAGGTGCAAGTGTGTCCATAGGTTCGAATCTCATTCCATACATCTATACACGTACCTCTCTCTCTCTCTCGTGCTCACTCACACACAAATGATTTGCTCACTCACTTTATCTTCATCTCTATCCCCCCTCCACTCACTATAGGAGACTATTCTTTGCTCCGTCTTTTGCTTACCCTGTTCTGTTCTGTACAACACGGAGAAAGAAGGAGGCAAGCACTAATACTACTGATCCGTGAGTAAAACGTACTCGTTCCTGAAAAACGTTATTGCCGGTGTGTTGCAGCCGAGAGAGCGAGCACCTCTCGCGCGCAGGCAAATACACGCGCGGCGGGTAGCGGCAAGCCGCACACACCGCTCCGCTCGACGCACCACCTGGTGGCGTGCACATCTCCCGGCCTTTTCTCGAGCGCTTCGTGTCGCGTTGCTGTGTCAGATGTGCGTTCGTGTCGTTGTTCGTGCCGGCTTCCCCAGTATGAACATGTGTGCGCGTACAATATTGTGTACACACAGTCGAATGCACTAATGGTATCCGCGAAGAACATTTCGTAAGAATCTATTCACCGATTCTTTTCATTCTTTGGAAAAAACTCGGAGAGCAGAGTTGAGTCCTATACTATTACTGCGAGATGATTAAAACAGAAAAATGATGCTGCTTTTTGAGAGTATTACAGAGTTCGATTAAGTTCATGAAAAACGTAAGGAGAGAGACACGTATACTTAACGCTCAACTGTATACACAAAACTATCTTTGGAAAGTTCGTGTCTGTCGGCCAGAGGCGTATTTCCTCGTAAATTGTTACGATTGTCCATTTTTATCTACCCTCTTTAGTTTCTGTATTCAAGATGATAGAGAGCTGCGTAAGTTTTTGTGTGAAGGAAACAATAAATCTATCAAAATCTAACCTTTTTTTTTGTAGGTATGTGTGCGTTTCAACACACTCTTACAAATTTGAAAACGAGAAATAGGTCCATCTATCTTCAAAAGAAATAAAGGTACAACCTTTAAAAGGAAGAAAAATACAACCTTCAAAAGAAAGAAAAGTACAAAGAAAAAACCGTGCGCAAAAATTGTGTACAAGGTCTTGTATTTCCGTTAGTACGTACGGCGCTAGATTTTATCTCATCTTGTGTCTTTAATTTTATTTTCAGGAGCAGTTCTAACATATTGATATCAAGCTGGAAAAATTTTCATATCTATTGTTCTTCCCCTGTTTGTTTGAATTAGTATATGCATCTGTGCAAACAGATTGGTCATCTTCCAAATTCCAAAGCTCATTGGAAAAGTATTTCATTATGTTGCAATTGTGCGTACATACTTAGTGTGGATAGATGCGAATACAGGTAAAAAAAAACCATATTTTTCTCATATACATATATATATCAGATTGCATTCTGTTAAACGAATAGCGAATCGATTCTTCAAAATTATCCTATTTTGCGCGGATTTGCTTAGATTTCACTAACTAGATTTCCTAGTCATGGTATATCATGTAAACATAATTGTATTATTATAAAAGAAAGAATAAGAAATAAGCAAACACGTACATACGTAACGTACGTGTATGTAAAAATAATTTATTTATAACGTGTAATTGCAGTAAACAAAACTTCATTGTTAATGTAATACTAACAAAGTTCCACAATGATGTGTAAACAATTTCAGCTAATAGTCAATAGAATATGCGAGAAGTTTCTAAAAAAGTGCCACGTTGCTTGTGAAAAAAAAATGTATAAAGAGAAATAAAATGAGGCTTACACAAAGTATTCAAACTCGCTTCCCGACGGACAAATTTACAGACAAGCGTGACGAGCAAGTGTGTGCATGTGTGCATGTGTGTGTGTGCACGCGCGCGTGTAGTCGTGTGAATTTAGTGAAAGGATAGGCAATAACGGTACAAGCAAGAACGAAAGAGAAAGAAAAAGACGAGCAAAGCTACAGACGAATCACACTGGCAAACGCATCGAGTATTCAATATCGTGGTAAAGACGCACTGTGAGCAATTGGTAGTGGTAAGAAAAGAGTCGAAATTGTATACGGGGAAGAAGACCAATCAGGTTTTAACGTATAAAGCCCGATAGCCGCGCGTATACGGTATTTTAATTAACAATGGTATTCCACAGGTATCGATTCGAGTACATACTCTGTAAAAAAAAAAAAAAAAAAAAAAAAAAAAAAAAAAAAAAAAAAAAAAAAAATGAATAATTGAAATTGATTTTAAATTCTTTCTCGCGCGAGGATCTCAAATTGGAAATTTCACAGTGTTTCAACATATCAATCTTTATCTCGATAAATATACCTTTGAAAATAATAGGCATTTTTCCGACAATGATTAGGTTTTACTGTTTAAGTTTCTTATTCTGTCTTAAACTTCACACACACACACACACATATTTTATCACAGTTGATTTTTTGGAAATTGCATATAACTTTTCACACCTATTACAAGTAAAGACTTACAAATTGTGAGAGATTTCTATAAAATCTTAAAGGAAATATATATTGCGATATTAAAACTTTTACATGTAATGTAAAAACTGACAAACTAAAAAAATTCATAAATAAAAATGATGTTATGAATTAAGTTTCATAGAGAAAGCAAATGTTTCTTAAAGTTGTTACAACAATCATGCACGTTTGTTTAAAGAAAAACCATGTGGTATTATTTCTATTTTGTGAAAAATCTCTTTGCATGATTTGTGAGTAACACAATAAATAACTTTGATAATCCAGACTTAGACACAAAAATTTACTGAAAAATATGAAATCGCAACAGAGAAATTCATATAAATGTCAAATAAAACTAACAATAAGTAATATAGAAATAATCATGCGGGATAATGACTTATAACACACACTAAGTGATAGAAACAACTCAAATATATGTCAAAATGTAAGTCTGTTCTTCTTAGTTTTGCTATGCACTATATTGCACTTAGTGCACTTACAACATAAAATGCATGCATATATTTCTAGAGAAAGAAGGAGAGAAATCATCAAATGTACCGAAGAACAGATCTACATTAGCAACGGACACGATCGATCTGGTGCATTGCGTGTACAAAACTGACACTCGAAAAAATATATCGACAATTTAATCTCTCGTATATAATAAATTAACTGGAAGAGAGAAAGAACTTACAGCTGTATGAACGGCGATCCCATCCTTTCTGAAGTGCCATCTAAAGAAAACACAATATTCAGGAAAAGTCAGAGGGGAAAGGGACAGAGAGGAAGGTACGGAAAACGAGGGAGACTACTACACGAGTGTTCGTTCAATCGTTATCTCGGTGTCCATTTTGTTTGGTTTAATTACTGAAGAGGCGTCCGTGGTAGTGGTGGTGGCGATGGTGGTGGTGGTGATGGAGCTGCTGCTGCTGCTGTTGCTGCTGCTGCTGCTGCCGTGGGTTACGTTGACACAACACGATACGACGTGCTGCTGCTGCTGATGATGATGATGGATAAAGATGATGATGATAATAATAATATTTATAACAATGATGACGATGATAGTCCTTCAATTGTTAGTTATCGCTATCTCCATGTAACTTCGAGACACATTAAAAAACGATTACGTACGCACAGAAAAATCACATATAAAGAGAAACAGCGAGAATGAGATTCGGACGCACATCGTGCGAATTGAAGCACGAGTAAATATATGTATCACAAAAAGCGTGCTTTTATAACAGACACTGATTCACGAAACAAACACACCTTTCGCACTATTTCGTGTCAGCGAGGTTCATCACTGCACAAGTAACCTAAATCCTAAATCCATGCAAAGATCGCGGCGAGATTTACAGCACCTTGTCTACAGTTTTCAGTCGATCTCGCGTGCGCTCGCGTATAGATGAATGTAACATACGTCATGTACCGAACAACGTCACTAAAACTCTCACGCGCTTTCCATCCGTTTACACTTTCCTTGCGTTCACGTGCCGTTCCGTCGACAACGCGTATATACAACAAATCTCTTACTGCCACAGTCGTCGACGTCGTCGTCGCCGCTGCTGCCGCTACCGCCGCTGATCGACGCTGATTTTGCTGGCTCAAGTAGTAAAAAATGGCGTGGAGATTACTTACACTCGGTCCGTTTGCAGCCCGAACTTCACGCGCATCGCCAATGGCCACTCGCCGTTCATTCGCCCCCTACGATTGGTCTTCGCAATAGAATTTAGAAAAACACTCGTTTCTAACACTAGTATTATTCCTGATGAGTCGCTCAAAAAATTTTAAATCTTTTTGAAGAAAAATAATTAGAGTTCATCACATTTTATATCTAAAATAAAATAAACATGAACAGTGAAAAGAGAGAGAGTAAATATCAAATATAGCAAGAAATAAGAGATAAAAAAAAATGTTAGTATGTAATTAATTTATTGTGAGACACTATACAACATTACTGTTCTAGTGTTTTCTGTTTAAATATGTAATTTAAAAATTTATTATCTTTTAAGAAGAGTGAAATATATTTTTACTATATTTTATTTAATATATTTTTACATACATAGGTGTGCAAACTCGCACACAACCATTCAGAATAAAGTACAAGTTAGTAAGATATATACACTTAAAAAAAGTTTTTATTTTTTATAATTTAACTAATTTATATAATTTTATAATTCACAAGTTTTAAAGTTTCACAGTTTTTGTTGCGTGTTGTTACAGTAATGTCAATGTAAATTTATATATATATTACTTTGATCAATATATTATGAATTACAGTATAAATTTCTATCACATTTTAGTCCCATAGTTTTTATATTTTGATTTCAAATAAAGTAATACTTTTTAATACTTTTTTAAGCTGTTTGAAATTTTTTACAATAAATTGTATTACTATTATCATACGTACCATTAAAATTTCACTATATAAATTACAGTTAGTCCACGTTATATTAATCTGTTTTCCATATTTTGCGTTATTCTTTTAATAGCAATATGTGGGTATTCTTGTCGCCATGTTTTGATCTGCGAGTCGCTGATGTAGTCACAAAAACTGAGATCAAGCAATTCTAATTTAGGACAATTTAACAAAATTCCAAAACATATTTCAGGTGTAAGAGATAGCGCGCCTAACAGATCCAACTGTTTTAAGTGTTTGCATGACGTTAGCTCCTTCAAGTCACGATCTGTGAGTCCTTGAAAAGATGCGAGAAAGACCTTTTCCAAACGCTGGCAAGAAGAAAACAGTTTATGGAGTCTTGAACCATAACCAGTTCTATTGCTATGAAAATAAATATATCGGTCATTAGTATTTTAATTAATAAAAAAGTTTTTGTAAAACTTATGAAAGAGAAATAATCTTGAATACGTTATACTTTAATATCTGAGAAAGATTACAAGAAAGTGTGTGTGTAATGCATACCACCAACTGAAATCCACTTCTCGTAGATTTTTACAATTGGAAAGAGCATCGATACCTTGCCACGTAAGAGTCATCGCTTTCCAAAAATCTACACTTTCTAAGTCCGGACACGAAGTTCCTAATTCAACTGCGACTTCATCTGCATTAAAATGTTTGCGCATGCCTGCTATACTTAAATGACGCATATGTGGATTTTTTTTCAATATTTTACATAGGGTTGGAGTTTCTATGGATGTTCTGTACAGATCTAAACGTTCGAGGAACTCAAGTTTGTTCAAACACGAGAAGCCTGCACCTGTTATGTTCTGACAATTACGCAAGCTCAGTTCTAAAAACAAATACGTTTTATTATAAGATTTCGGTGTCAATTGTATTAATATGTATATAAATACGATTATTTATATAAATGTATTTATATACCTTTCAAGTTTTTACATGTCCTTGATATTTCATGAACAACAGAGTTATCAACTGTTTCGCAGCAATTTAATCGTAAGTGCGTTAAGAGACTGCCACAAACTTTGAGAAAATTTCTAATGTGCACAGTAGAAAACATGTCGTGATTGCCACACCACGAGAGATCTAACTGTCGCAAATATTTACATCTGGATGCCAAACAGTTTAATGCACGTGCATCAAAAGAATTCCAATACGGCTTTAAATTCAAACATGTATAGAGTAGAGCGTCCCGTGCCAAGTTGTTGAAATGCTTGTTGACTCTGCACAAGCAATACAACGATTTCAAGTCCAAGTTTTTAAAAATTTTTAATATTGTTTCGTCCTGTAAGAAGAATAAAATTATAAATTTTTGAAGAAAAGGAGAGAGAGAAAAATCTATCTCTTATACTATTTTACAGGAAGCATAGAAAAACTGTCACATGGTGGCTCTTTAGATTCATCTGAAGAATCTTGAATATTCTTCATAAATCTTGAAAAATCTTCCAGCAAAAATTGTTGCATGCTGTTACATCCTTCTCTAAAGGGTGGCACACAGTGATAAAGTTGTTCCAATACCAACTTAGATATCAGTTTGCTCTCGCGATAATTCTGTATCCTACTGCAACATTGATGCAGATATTTCTTACTAGTTATTGTTGTGTAAATCAACAAGCTTGATGTTCAGGATCATACCTTGTGAACTTGATACAACCATGTAACATTCTTTTAAGATTGATTAAATCTTGTTTTGCACTTTTATAATCTGGTGTCAAGTTATAAACATCTTCATTGCAAGTTTCTTCAGGATAAACATAACTCATTCTTTGCAAATATAACAAATCAGTTAAACTCTGTTCATGGGATTCGTTTTTGACAAGGATCAGTTCTGTTGTACCAATAAGCAACACAGCATCCAGTTCAGTGTAGTAGTCCAACTGACTGTGATTGAATTCCAATCTTAGCATTTTGGTTTTAAAGTTACATGATTTTAAAGGTGGTGAGAATATCCGTGGTTTTTGAGGAACAATTTGAGGTGGTCCACTCCACAACTGAAACCACTGGTCATGAAAATCTTGTGCCCAAATTCTAATTACACTTCCAGGATTATATATTTCATACACAGAGACTCTGATTGGATATACTGCTTCAGCATATTCAATATCTTTGAAAATCATAAAATAATCAATTAGAATTTCCTTAGTAAGCTTCTTGTTTCTTCCTCTATTTTTTATATAATCTATGCAAGATATATACATACCAATATAATCATGGCTCACAACATCCAGATTATTCTGTGGCATATAATCAATTGATTTTGAAGGTGCTTTATCCCACCATACTCCATATGTTCTCTATAGTAAATAGTAAATTATAAGATCAAAATAATTCTATACAAAGAACAATACAAAAAGACACAAAACATACCATGACAAATGCTTGAGGAAAATCTCCATATTCTGGAAACTTGCTGGGTGGTCCAGTGATATTATGGGCAGTATAAGATATACTAATATTGTTTCCATATTGAGAACTGAAGTCATACACATCCTTGACAAACTGTTCAATAAATGTGGCATGATAATCTTTTCCTATAGATACTCTTTCTACTTTGCCATTATGTTGATGATGATAATGTTGAGATGTCATGTCATTTGGAGGAGAAGTTAAAGAAAACATATCAACAGAATATTTAATTTGCATTCCACTTATTATCTATAATTATTTAAATTAAGTACTCTGCCTCAAAATATCGATAAATTTATGCATTTGATACGATTGTATAAACAAAAGACTCTGGCAGAAAAAAAGTATCGGTCTGCTTCACGAAGCGAATTATTAAACATTGAAGTTGATGACTATTCAGGTTAGAAAATCTGTCATTCCGAGAGATTGGCAATGACGGTTTTGAGAAGAAAATAGGAAGAAAGAGCAGTGACATTATCAACACGACAAGCAATTGCTACAGTTAGTTGGTGTTACATGCCGCTAGGGAAGTCACTCCTCTTGCGGTCCATAATTCACTATCATTATTAAAAATCTATACTTCACGTCACGTGTGCTATAGATTCCCTGAGAGTGAATATCGGAATGCAGTCAACATATGTACAACATGATACAACATAACCTCTTCTCTTTGAAGCATGTGCGTACCCTAAGAAATAGTGAGAGAACGAAGACCGGGAGAAGAAGGGAAAGTGCTCACAAAAATCGATAAAACGGTTGAAGGGCACGTTAATAAGACTGCATAAAAAAAAAAAAAAAAAATGTGCGTACCCTACATGGACGCTAATAAGCAATACAGTCTCAATCCACAAAAAATAAAATATTGAGATATTTATGTAGTGTGCTTCTTTAGCAATCAAAGAAACGTTTTACAATAGTGTTTTAAATAACTAAAAT
>QVNV01007135.1:0-13318 GCA_014825455.1 Pseudomyrmex pallidus | reverse complement strand
AGAAGCATTTTTCATTCCGATCAATGGTTGCAGAGTAAGTGTGGCTGGCAACAGCGGTGGTAAAACAGGAAGGTTCAGCATCCTCTTAACTCGTTAGTTTCAGCTCGCTAACTAAAAACAGAACGACGATTCAAAGGTCTGCGATCAAGCAGTGCTATTACTGCAAATTTTGACTGTTTTTTTCTTTATCAAAAACGCCGCGAATAATTCAAGATTACATTCCCTTTGAGACACATGAATGGCGAGAGTCGTACAGCTCACATTTTAGACTCCGCTCGACTCTTTGCGTTGCGACTCAGAGAGACAAGAGGATTCCGGCGTGATGAGGGGCGCGATATATTTTACGGCGCGCAACTCTCTTCGCTTCATTAAAGCCTTGCATGAAAGGAATATACACGCCGGAGTAATCAGCCGATGTGTATATTCGGCCGTTTCTCGCGCACACGTCCCGTGCGAGCAAATATATTCGCGCCGCGCCGCGCATTCGTTTAACGTCGGCACGTGACATACGCACCGACACACATGCCCGTAAAGATTCTCGTCGACGATGGAGTTTAACGTTCGCAGCGGCGTTATTAGCGATAAATTTAGAGGCCTCGAGCCGCCCTGTAATTAAAGATAAACGTTCCGTGTGCGAGGGTCCTCGAAAATAAACTCATACAGATTGGGATTAGTACGGTCTTGCGAAGAGGTGCGCGTATTTCGGTTCTTGCGCTTACAAATGTGTGCTCTTCGGGCTGTTATTAGGCAGGTCGATTAAGTGGCAAGACAAACAGAAGACAATCGAGTGAAACGTAATGTATTCACGTGTATAGAATTTGTGCGACGACAAGATACATGCGTACTAGAGATAAATCTCTCTGATCTTTTTAATTAAGTTTCCCGCGCGAGATAACAGTTGTTTAATAAAACAAACCTAATCCTGTATTTCCATTTTAATATCACAAAGCAGCATTAACTATCACTTAAGAAAATCATAATTATCAATCCGGTCTCTACCACCTCGTATCGTTTCGCCGCAATCAACGCGGCTCTTATATACGCGGCTCCGAGAAACGAGCGAGAAAATTATAGTGATCGAGCCCAAAGGCGGTCAAACGGATTAATCACGGCGATCGAATTCACGG
Source organism: Pseudomyrmex pallidus (assembly GCA_014825455.1). Lineage (NCBI taxonomy): Eukaryota > Metazoa > Arthropoda > Insecta > Hymenoptera > Formicidae > Pseudomyrmex > Pseudomyrmex pallidus. Next base: position 12,191 of record QVNV01007135.1, on the reverse strand, counting down.
TAATTGATATACACCCAATCTCTGACATGATTTAAATTTAACGTCGCGTGTGCATGTACTTATTTGGAACATGTACACATATCAGCTCTAATGTGCGCCGAAAATTAATTAAAGTTTGAATGTTCTTGTAAAAACAAAAATGTATCAGAATGTACAAATACATTTTAATACGAGAAAATTAATTATATAAGTGGATTTATTATGGACCTTATTACGCTTCTCTCTTCGAAAGCTAAATAGACGGGAGATAAATTCGATTCATCTTGTATGCAACGAACGAACCACCTATGGGCTGCACATATGTATGTAATAGGATAAAATAGCACGTACTGAAACGCGTAGGCAAAGCGATCGCGAACACGAGATCTCCCCTCTATCGGCGTGAACTCGTTTGAATGCGAGATCCGAGCTTAGCGTGAAATTTATGTTCGACACGGGACGGCTAACGAGGCGTCGGCTCGATGCCATTTAATTCTTATCTGACCTCTTGATTGGTTCGCGTGCCGCGCGCGGATTAACGCCGTCTGACCACATTAATTCCAGTAATTAACTTGGCCGCGCGCTTAGGGCCCGACCGAAGTTCGACGTGGACCGCCTCTTCAGAAATCGAAGTCGTAAACTAGCGCGCGCGTCGTTCTCGATAATGCGACCGAAGCGGGGGGAGTAACAAATTTCTTCCTGATTTCCCTCACATGAATGAATAAATTAATCGAAACGTGTCGCAACGGTCGTAATTACACGCTCAAGCAAATTCAAATCTGATTAAATACACTTGTAACAAATTCAAAACGTAACACTTCAACTTCGCACTTCACTTTGCACGCGTACACGATTTATGTGATACAATAATTATCGTTAAAATTACATCGCAAGTTAAGTGCTTCGGCATTACAGCGCAATTAAAATTGATTGATTTCAGCACGAAATTTTAATCCCGATTAACGCAAAATATCCACGAGTTTCGGATTGGGCATTATGAAAGCTTTTAAACGGTAAGTGCGCGTTCTAGTTTTTCTTGACTGTGGGTGTAAGGAGTATTTATCTCTTGAGAAAGTTCTTATAATCACCCGAGAAAAATGGATGCACGGTTGTCTGCCGGTTATCACGGAATTTCTCTTCCTGTCCGTCATCTCTTTGACGCGCAAGAAAAAGAAGAATGTACTTTCTATCTACAGGCGAAGAAAACACGGGATTGTACTTTGCGTCGCGGTGTAAATGAAATTAATTTTCGAAATCGCATCCGCGACAGAGACGACGTATCGAGAAGCTGCACTAAAAGGACCGTCGTGTTTTCAGATTAGAGCCTCCACCGTCTGCGTTTGCTTATAATCCGAGCGCGACTGTAAGATACTCCACGTTAAGATATTCCAAGAAACGGAATTAAAATTTTTACAAATTTTCACAAATTAAATACAAATTATAATACACTCTATATTTTGAATTTTATAATATATAAAGAATTTACCAGAATATTTTACAGCAACGGCTGTACACAAGCGATTACCGTGTTTGCTACTTGCCGGCACCTGCTTTCCGCGCGAATCGGTAAAATTCGGCAACCCCGATTGTCAACGATGTTTACCGGTAGTTCGTTCACGAAAGAAGTACGTGTACGTACGAACTGCAGGTAAACATCGTTAGCGTTGACAATCGGGCTTGCCGAATTTTACCGATTCGCGGAAAGCAGATGCCGGCAAGTAGCGAGCACGGCAATCGTAAGCGAGCAGCCAGGAGAGTAGTCTCTTCGGCAATTGTAATCGCGCACTAAAAAGAATTTTAGAACAACAGTGAATAAAGTTCCTTAATTGTGGTGTTAAAATTCAGTGCTGTTTTACAACTCTACAGTGCTCCTCAACATAAGCTCGAATCCTTACATATTTATGAATTTGTGTTCAAAACTTATTTGTATTTAGAATTTAAATTGATATTTAAAAGGGAGCGCGCAGAAAACAACATATTTTCCCCCCAAAAAAACAATGTTCTCCAACCATAGCAATAAATAAAATTTTATCTCGAAACGCAAAACGTATGATTATTCACGTAAAAATACGAAATGACACGGATGAGTTCTCGGAGGTCAACGATGGTCCGCAATCATGACCAAACGATCGTAAAAATCGTTATCGATGCGTCTCGCGCAAAGATTTTCAAAAAGAAGTTTTCGCAAGAGGATTGTCGTTTTAAAAGCACGGATACGCCGACGCTGACTAGTTCCTGGGGCAAGGAGCACTTCGCGATCCTGACACCGGTATATTATTCAAGAGTGTCTCGGCAAAAGTGGCGGTTACGGATCGATCAAACATCCTTGCGCGTAAGATCGTGGTCGCTTTCTATACAACAACATGCATAATGTATATTACCGGCGAAGTCATGTGCGTAACGTTTTCCGATGTTTTAGATAAAGCGGATACGATAAGAAGAACGATCATTTTTCCTTTGTGCGTTGCGAGTCTTTGGTTTTATTGTTGGGTTGTACGCGCGACGTTAAGAGAGTTATTATATATCTCATGTATATAAAACGTTATTCTTGAGAACTCACTCTCTTGTATTTCATGAAAGATATATTCCTCTCTCCGTAGCTTATATATTCAAATGCGATGCTTGAGCAAAGAGAGAGTTGTGTGTGTGTGTGTGTGTGTGTTAAACTGTGCAACATAAAATCCATGCAATAGCAATTGCGCGTTCTGTCGCGCTTTTGTCTTCAAAATGACAATTATTTCGGGCTATTGGCGCGCTGCTGTGATTGACACACTTCGCGCAATTAATGAATATACAGTGTATTGTATATATATATATTGCAAATTTGCGTCCCCCGTGAAACTTCTATATATACCGACCCGAGAGAAGAGAGAATAAAAATAAAAAAAGAGAGATCCACGATCGAAGCCACGATGTTACGTGTAAACTGTGCTCCGGGACAAAGGTCGGGACTTTATAGCGACGACCACGAGCGATCATAAATCATGCTTCGCTTCTGATAGTCCGGCGGACTCGTGCCCTCGATGGCCCGTGGACACGATAGTCTGTTTATACGCTATATAATCGGCTATATAATCGACAAGATCGTTCGGTACGGATCAAATGCGGCACGAACGCTCAATCAAAGAACAAACGAGACTCTTTATTAGGGAAGATTAACGGCGGTAATTTGTGGATTTCGATACATCTCATATCGCCGCGATTCGAAGAAATTTTAAAGCAAATTTGTTCTTCACGCAATCGCGAAAACGTTCAAAAGCAAAATAAATTTAATATATCCCACACAGAAAAGTGTGAAAAAAATTAAATACATCAATTTCAATTTAGAATTGAAGCGCACATTTTTATAATATCCGCGCACACAAAAGAAATTTTAGCGACACACATTGTTTCAATCGCGCGTTAGCAATAAATGTATAGCGTTTCTAGGAAAAATTTTGCTGCTTTTGTAAAATAACCGTTTTACTTTTTCTCCGCGGATCGCTCGCTTGGCGAGAAATTCAAACGCGCCGAAGCTCATAACTTGCGCGTGTATAGTGAATTACCAGCACCCGTAATGTTCCGTGAGCTGTGTCTAACCGTCCAATAGCTGGACGATAAAATCTCCATGGACCTTGCAGGGCGCATAACTGTGTTTTTCTCTCTCTCCGAGCGCGCGTAGGTGCAGAACTTTCTCACATGGTTGTTTACAAATCTAAACACTTCAGCTCTTTTCTCTCTCGTTATGCGAAATTGAATAGAGAGAGAGAGAGAGAGAGAGAGAGAGAATACAATTTTTCTAAAAAAAAGTACTATTTTTTAGACACTGCGTTTAATTAGATTTTGAAATTTACTTTTAAAACACACGGTGCGCTGCTACGAGTGTTGATACATTACGCGATTCAATATTACGTTAGTGGGATTTGCAAACTTTTCTTTGGAATTTCTGTTCTTTACAAATGGAGGTTAATTGTTACAGTGATTACAAATTGTTACAGTGATTCAAAAGTCTCTCATTCAATATTTCGCAAATTTATCACACATTGCTATTTCTTGCCTCTCATATTCCCTTTTCCGATAATAAAGTGAGAAAAATACGATTCGTTAACATTTTATGAAAGTAATCGCGTATAATCGACCGGGATAGTCAACGTCGCTGTGTAATTGCCTGCCATCTAACTATCGCAGACTGGAAATTTTCCAGTCAGGCAACCTAGATCGCCCGTGAATAATGCATCGTAGAGGGCTCGCTGTCAGTTCGCTGTCAAACTTTGCGCAATTCCAGCGTCTGGATCCGCGCTGGAAGCAGTCATGTTCGATATGTTTAATGTTGGATCGATGTTCGCAGAGAATCACGCTGATGTAAAATTTACTTCCCGTACGGCGAGGCACACAGTTGCACGCACTACACGAAGGCGTCGCAACTGTGTACGTCTCGATCGAGTTTTATAGAAAAATGTTAAAGAGAGAGAAAGAAAAAAAAGAAAGAAATAAAGAGAGAGAGAGAGAGAGAGGCGCATGACTACTAACGATGCTTCTCGAAAAGAAGCGTCTGACAAACCCGATATTGAAGCTAACGTTCACGACGCTCGTATCGCGCAGAAAGACGGTGGTGTGTGTTTGGCGAACCCTCGTTTGCCGAGCATCAAAAGAAGTACACGCGGCGGGGTGCAAGCGATAGTTGAACGAAGTAACACAACGCGGAGTGGATAGAGAATTCCAGGAAAAATACACGAGAAAAGTATCAAATATCAAAGCGTAATGATGCAAAATGAGAGCAGTGATATAGTAGTTTCAAGTTTTTTAAATTTTTATCAGCTTAATTTTCCAACTTAAATATTTGGCTTTTTTTTGTCGACGGTTAAATAAAGTCGGAGAGGAGAGAGAGAGAGAGAGAGGAAAAGATTGACAAATGTGTCACGAAATAAGATTCTATCTATTCAACTCGTGTATCTATTCGAAGTTCGGGAGCCCGACGGGAATCTCACACAACTTGAGAATTTTTGAAGCACCCTTTCGACCGTCTTCCCCTTAATGTCCGCAAACACAAAAAAATTACTCTCTCGTATTCGCTTCTCTTTTGCGCGCGCGATGGCACGGAGCGTAAAAAGGAGAGACGCGGTTTCCACGGTGAATTATTTCACCGGCTGGCTAACACCGCGTCTTTGCTCCTTGCTGGTCAATTTGCTTCTCCGCTTGCATTTTTCAAGCCTTCAACCTGTCGGTCGGTTATTTCCGCGCAAACACGCTAAGGACGATCGGGAAACTTTTTTCTTTCTTTGTTCTCGCGAATATGTATTTTTTTTTTTTTTCTATTTACGTGACCACAAGTAAAAGTGAAAAATTGCACCTAATGTATTTATCAATGTATCGATGGCGTACATTGAAGTTCTCGAAAGATGCCGACACTCTTGACTGTAGGTATGAAAAATGATTTCTTGTGCGCGCGTCAGAATTCCGACTTTTTTTTTTCACGGTCGTTGTATTTATGATATTCGGTCTTCAATCATTCGCAGTCTGCGCGCGTGCTCGCGATCGACCGCGGACGGGAAACGTTTCTCGTTTAATCACGTCGGATCCCCGCAAATTGAATTACTCCGGTCTTCGGAGAAAAAAGTTCCGCGCGAGACGGGAGGCATCTGTAAGGGATACACGTGGGCGCGCTACCCGAGATCCCTCCGATGGAATCGATCCACTAATAATAATAGGATATAATGGAGCGAGAGGCCCAGGTCGAAGGCCCCCGCGTATTCTAGGACCGTAAATTTTTAACATTCAAAAACCGTTCGATGGCTATCCGTAAATTTCACGGCAAACGCTTATTTTGTGATGTTGCTCCTCGATAAAAAGAGAGAAAATCTCATTCTGTCCAATTAGGCAAATTCTAAACCGCTCGTCTCACCCTTTCCACTCTCGTCTTCCTCCGTGGTGAACGTGTGTCCTCTGTCCCCCCTTGTTTTTCACGGATTTATCGGCATATCTCTCTCTCTCTCTCTATCTCTCGGTGTGAAGCTGTCTCGTACGAGCCGCGTGGGCACGACGACGTTGTGCGCTTCGTTTACAACGTCTTGGGAGGCGGCAGAGCCGAGGGTGTGGTACGTGGAAAAACAAGTCTCGAGAGTGGATCCGTATAGTGGTTGAAGGAGAACCTCGGAATTTATAACCCACTCGTTTGTCACTTTTCGGCCCGGGATGTTCGTGAACCGTGATACGCACACGAGTACATGCTGTACATGCGTTTCTATGTATCGCCGAACAAACTCACAAACCAAAAGCTTAAGTCAAATTTATCGCCGACATAATTTCTCGAATGGATCGTGTCTCTCGTGAAACGGAGCTCTCGCTAAAAGATGATAGATAAATATTTCATTACGATCTTATATTACGTTGAAGAGTTCGCGCCATTACATCAGTAATCTGCCACGAAATTCTAACGAGCAAATCACGCAGTGTAAAAGTCACGAACGCTTTATCGCGGGGAGAAGAAACCCGATTTAAATATCGAGAGAGGCGTTAAAGTCGCTTTAAGTCGTCTGGTAGGCCCGGTTGGAATCGTCGGGGTCGGGAGAGAACGTTTTGTTCGAACTCTTCTGATCAGATAAGCCGTGGCGATGAGCGCGGTATTGCTTTCAAATTGGTTTCCGATTCGAGCGTACGATAGCTACGAACGACCCACGCCCCCTCCTGGCGTGCACCATCCTTGTCTATTCACCCACTCGACCTGGTCTTGCGTTATTAGAACTCGCTGCGGTCGCTTTTTGCTTTTTTTTCCTTTGTTCTCCTCGTCTTGTCTCGCTACCTCGTCTCTTTCTTTTCTTTTCGCGAAACCGCCCGGCGATGATTTGGTACCTTGCACCGGTCGATTACGCGCAATTGACTCTCCTCGACCTGGTTTAGTCGCCCGTGTAACGGACCTCCGCGAATAGCGAGATATTTGCACGAACGAGAATTCGCCGCCCGACGACGACGACGACGACGACGACGACGATTTCGATCGCCGGGCGTGAAACGCCCGTCTTCAAGCAGCGCTCGCGCGACTCTTGACGAAGTGATCTCAATCTAATTGGGGCGCGCCCGAGAGGCTATACGGGAACGTTGAACGATGAGAAATTGAGACTAAGAAGCGATTCATTGGGAAACATACAGGCAGTGCGCGCTCCAGGCGTTTTCTCTCATCACCGGCTCTTTGACAAATTTCAAATCGAGTTTTTTTGCCATAAGTGATTTGATGAAGTGCTTCTATTCACGTTTTAATACGTACATCGCACGCTGTGTGTGTGTGTGTGTATGTGTATGTAACTGCCTCACTGTAAGTGAAATTGTATTAGCATATTTATTATTGTGGAAGTAGATACAAAAGCTTTATGTAATTTTTTCGTCTCTAAATTTTTATTCGAGAAAATCGACGGCTTGAAATGATATTTTTTTTTTTTTTTTTTTTTTTTTTTAATTTTTTTTCCGTACGTGTTCGCGTATATATTGTTGCGTCTCAGTATCTCTGTTCATTTGAGAGTCAGCACAATATGCGCGCACGCATAACTGTCCCGTTGCATTTACTTCGTATTGTAGATTGTATCGCAGCGGTGTTAAGTTATACTAATAGCTGAAATTGCATTCGAGCGTATCGCGCATTTACGAGGGGATCGGAACTGTGTGTATTGGCGTTAACGCCTCCTTCGGGAACAACAGGCACAACATCGACTGGAGTAGACGTACGCCCGCACTATTTGCGGATGCATCACATGTGCGAGATGACCAATTTGCGATACGTCGTCGCGACGTATTAATTCTCCTCGAATAAATCGGCAATAAAGATGTATTTCTATTTGTATCGGGCTATTTTGTGCAACAGACTCAAATGAAACTTTGTGGAAATAGATATAGATATATTGTTGTAAATTAAAAGACAATATTCCAAAACCAATCAAACTCAACAACCGTGTCAAAGCGCGCGTATATCAGCCGCGTTCTCTCATTTTTCAAATTAAATTAAGATTGCGGTAAAACACGAGAACTGCACAAAGTTTTTTTTTTTTTTTTGCATTATTTGGGTGACACAAAGCTTAAGCCTTATTAATTTACATGTACATTTTTGCTCGTAATTGCAAGCGATCCTGAAAAAGCTCAAGCACTTAATCCTCACTTGGGTCGCTTGTTTCGACACGGCGTAATTACATCCGCGCGACCTGTCGATACTAGTACTAGATACACTTACGAGATTAACGAACGTTTTAATTGCGTATCGATCGTTCGAAGATCGAAAAGTGTGCAACAAAAATACGCGCAAGCGCAATATAATTGAAAAAAAAAAAAAACTCTCAAAAACTGATATTAAACGTATCAGCTCTCCGTCTTCTTGCTATCTCGCGCGTGAGTAATTTTAAAATGATTTCTATATGCGTACACAAATTACATTAATTGCTTTAATATACCCGATCAAGTTTCGAAGAAAATCTAATATTTTTAAATTTAATATTTAATTAAAAATCGAATAATTTGTCCCGTAAACACAAAACGGCGGGAGAAGCGCCCCGCGAGCAACGATGACTATTTGACTATAGAAAATTTTACAGAGGGAATCTCTCACAGCTGCAGCAACTATTCCATGCTTTTTTTTTTTTTTTACTTCTCTCTCGGCGAAGTTCTCGGTAAGAGCCTGAGAGCAGCCGAGCGCAGTACAGCCTCGTCGAAAGTCTTAACGATCTCGAAGATTCCAGAATCCACCTTTCACGAGGCCCCTTCGTAGGTGGTGCATGTATAAAGCTCTTTAAAAGCTAAAAGTTTTCCGCCTTCTATTCTCCCTCCCCCAGCATGTTACTTAATAAAACATCGGTTTTTCTAAACTATTGGACAGCTCTGTTAATTAAAATTACATTTGTTTCTTAATTGCATATATAAATGCACAAGCACAAGTTGCATTTTTTTTTTTGCAATTGCTATTTTTATTTTCATTCTGTGAAACCATTTATAGATCTCACTAGTAGCGATAGTTTTTACAATTTATTTTTACATTTAAACTTGTTTGTTTTATACATTTTTTATTTGTTTACATATTTTTGTTTTTTAATTCAATTAAATGCTTTTTTATACATATTGCTGGAAAGTTTTGCTTGCTGTGTCGTATGCGAGAAGATGATATTTCAGTTCAGTTGCGCTTTTCACAATATTGTTGCGTCTAGACAAAACACTTACTGAAATAAAAGAAAAAGACTAGTTACATGGCCACAGTAACAATTTGCCATGAGTATTGGAAACAAAGAATTTTTCTTGCTGGCTCTGTGTATTTAGCAAAACTTCTTTTTCGCGTAATCATTTTGAAATTACTTTGCCATGTATGTTGCAATTAATTGTTTGCAACTGTTAATCCCCTTCAGATCATACAGTAATCCGTTTACTCCCTACTAGTTCACTAAATGTACGTACCAATACTGTCGGTTCTATACTGCATATTTACGGCTAATCCCTGCAGTTCGTATGACGAGATTGCTCAATTTCAATTCCCATCCAGCCGTCTATTCCGAGACCATCTTTGTGCGGTATAAATAAAATATTTCTTTTGATACAACGCCGCGTGTCTTCTTACTAACTCGTGCTTATCGGTCGTAAAAAAAAAAAAATCGCTATTATTACTGTCACATGTAGTACACATATTCTACGTTTTTTTATTTTTTTCAACATTTTGCATACAAAAAATTCTCGCAACTGTGTTATTTGTTTCTAGCTTTGTTAACCGGTTGATCTGATAACCTCGGTTCGCCTCCGCATAGTTTCATCGTGCAGAAATCGATTTATTGATTTATAGCACACACAAACTGTCCCAAAACGCGCTGACGCAGTTGGCCACAAAACTTCGAAATTGACGAATGCACCCTCGGCGTCATGTGGCGAACAAAAAAAAACGCGTCAAATTTTTGTCGAGAAAACTTCTTCTAATTTCTACTAAACAATCGTGTTTCGCGAACATGTATTATTCCTTTCCTGTTTTTCGAAAATAACGAGAGAAAAGTTTCGCGAATTTTTGCGTGGAAAAATCACATAATTCATCTCGGAAATATTGACATTATTATGCTGTCACTTATCTCACCGATGGGATAAAACACTGCGAGTAGGAAAGTGGGCCGCGCGTCGATCAGTATTAAAAATTCAACGTGTCGGAAATATCGCGCGCGCGGAAGTCGAAACTTTGACCGCGCGCTTGAAGCTATCCCAGTCATATTTCTACTAACTATGCCGACGAACAACTAAATTTCTTAGAATGAAATCTAATTCACAACCAGTGGACATTCATTTCAAGCGGCAGTGTGAAAACTACTGTCACTTAATAATTAATAAAAATTCACTTTTCACAAAACTGAAATCCATTTAAATTTAAACCCTCTGACCTTAGAGTAAATATGAATGTGTGTCACTTATTTTGAATAAATAATTATTATTTGCAAATAACAAATATTTATTCTTGTAATTTATATCTTTTTAAGTAGTTACTCGGTTATCTTAAGGTTGTTTTGATATTAATTTGAGAGAAAAAAATCACATTTTATTGGAAATCTTTGCTTTTTCGGAAAGCATTTCCACTCTAAAAAATTAAAAAAAAATATTACACTATTCCACATTTGTAACATTTGTACTGGGTTCGGATTTACACAAGAGACACGTGCGCGATGTGCAACGCGATTCCGCTCGATTTCCGCCCGCCCAAAATAATGGCGCCAGTAGAAACCAATTACGTGTCGCAAGCGGAAAAACAACCCCGACGCGATAATTCGCGAATCTCGGAACAATGTTCTCGCCCAATGCGTATGTATCTAAATAATCGAAGTAATCGCTATTGTGTTTTTTACGCTTTCTAACATTGTTTTCATTCTCACGCCTGATGATCATTGACGCGAGCAGACGGATATTTTGCATAACGACGTCGATTTACGGTTCGCCGACGGTTCAAATCTCCCAGCCCGAAAAGCGTTTCGCTCGATTTCGCGCGATCGCAATCTCGAGCATTTGATATTAATCCGAGCGCGAAACTATTCGACGACAGAGTTGATCTCGCGTTAATCAACCGCGAGATCCAGGAAGAACGGAGGAAGAGCGCGCCGATGCCGATCTCTGCCAGTCCGGTGCATACATCATATGCGCTCGTGTATATCGCAATATAACCAGTCTGTAACTCTTCCTGTTTGATTTTCGTTCTGCCTGATCGCCTGTCGATGTTGCCTGGCGAGTTGTGAAAGAAATTTTTGCGCGAAATAACTGTCGGGTGCGGATTTCACACATCACGCGGAATACTTAGAGGAGAAAATAAATGACGTACATACTTATATGTTAATGACTACGATATATTCATGTTTTAACTCTTAAAATGGAATGTTTAATTTCATGGATACTTAATATCTACTACGTTCAAGCGTACGTAAAATGGAAAAAAATTGTAAGACAATATTCGCTCGTGATTTGTTAAACATTCGATTTAGTCGAGAGATGAGAGAGAGAGTAAAATATGTTTTAAAATTCAGATTTCGGCAATGTGATGAGGTAATAATCGGTAACGATTTGACGTTTGCAAACATGGAGATATTACATGCCATGGCCGAAAGTGCAATTGCATATTTATGTTTTGGAAAAACCGAATGCGCGCAAAACGTCAAGGCGCGAAATCGGGTCGCGCAGATAATGATGTCGACGTCCCGTTGTAATTCGTTTCATAATAATTTCGTATGTCATTGCATTTTTACGTCGCATTACTCTATGTGAATTAGCAATTAGCGGTGTAACTAGCTCGGTGTCGCCATTAAAGCAAATTTAAACATTATTACGGGTATCATTAACAGAGATTAAATAAAAATCACTCGATAAAGCAATGTCTCACTTGAGAGTAATACAGAGCGAATGTATCGTCGATTTCTGAACAACATATGCAATGTACAAATGAGAAATCCTAGGAAACATATCCCGCCTACGTGGAAAAATTCGAGATATGGTTTTACATATGTGCACAAAAATAGTTATTATATACAATTACATATGAGATTGAGACGATATATGACTGTAATAATTACACAGAACCAGATATAAAATTGGTTTATATATGAAAAACTTTTTTTCCGAGATATATTTCACAAAATACTATAATACTATAATACTATCTATTAATGTTAGAATATTAGATGAGGAGCACTCTTATACAAAGCGTCTTGTTTCAGAGATGCTCTATATTAAAAAACAAACAGATAGTCTTA
>QVNV01007133.1:0-32665 GCA_014825455.1 Pseudomyrmex pallidus | reverse complement strand
TTAAATTTGCCGCTCGTTGTGACGTAATCAAGAACAAAATTCTGATTGGTCATGCGCATGAGCATACCCTTGTCTTTATACCATGGCTATTCAGCACAAATTACTGTGCATGCAAAATTGATATCATCGTGTCGTCGTTTGCCGTTAGTTGTAATATCGTCGTTTGAATCTGATTTTCCTCAGTCGCGTTGTGGTTGTACATATATATATGTACATACATAAGTGTCCTACCTCTACGTATATACGCGCAGCAGAACAGAAAGTCGACGCGTGTCTGCGCGTGGCTAGACTGGTCAGAGGCTCCTTTCTTCGGGGGACCAGCAAAATGGTGGCTTTTGCACAACGCGGGTGATGTGCAGACGTCGGCTTGCATCGCGATCAACGTTCACGGGGAGATACGCGAAATACGCGAGCGTTGCTAACGCAAAGTCAACATCATGGGCGACCCAAAGAGTCAGCACAACACGCAGGACATGAAAGGTTGGCTGTTTAAATGGACAAACTACTTGAAAGGTTATCAACGAAGATGGTTCGTCCTGTCAAACGGCCTGCTCTCGTATTACAGGTAATTTACTACGTGTAGTCAACGACGTGTAGTTCTAGCGCTGCCACCAAAAATTATTATTATTGTATTGCAAAGCGCGTCTCTACGTCAAACTTTCACTTTGTCGATTTCGTCACGCCGAGAGATCTACATGCCACGAGAGATACATCTCTAAAATCTCTTTCTCGTTTTTACGACGGCGGGTGGACAACGTCATCATTTCATTGCAAGGAAAAACGAGATGTAGAGACACGTCAGAACGCAATATGGAGCTGTTCTCTGCCGTGCCTTGTGGCTAGGTTAGGTTATATGCATGATGACAGCATTCTTTTCATATGTATGTCACTCCTTGCTAAAAAGTAGTCTGGTTAACAGCTCACATATATATACATATCTCAAGTATTATCTAATGTACAGAAATAGCACAATATAAATATACATATCTCAAATATTATCTAATGTACACAAATGTCAAACTGGTTTGTGAATATCCACAATGCCCATTAGAAAAAAAAAGGAAGTGACACAAAATGTCTATATATTTGATGATTAATATGTAATCTTGCGATCTATAGATGTGTGTGATATATAGACATTTGCAGACACAGCATATCTTGACCACATGTGTCATAAGATTCAGAAAGGAGAATAGAAAATCAAAGTGCTGTGTGTGTATCCTCTCTCTTACCCTACTATAAATATCAAAACAATGAGAAACATTAGTAAAACCTTATTTTTTCTCATCTACATATAATTTGACAAACGTACAGAGAATGGCTCCTGGCAACGTAATCGAATTTTTGTAAAAAGTTGTTATTGCGTGCTATTATGATCTTCTAAAACACTTGCCATTGAATATGCTTTAACGCAAATGTTAAAAAAAAAACATATGTATTACATACACAGGCGAGCAATAATCGTTTTGTAGAAGAACGGAGGTTTTCTCTCTATGTACCTTAGACTTTTATTCTTCGACCGTTGGCAACCGGACTGACCGAACAGCTCTTCAGTTACAGAACCAAAATGCACTGTTGATATAACAAATAACGCTGATGGAAAGAACAAATCGATTTTCAAAGACTCGAGCTGAGCCACAAATATTGGGTGCAACGTGAAACGTATCTGGAACGCGCATCTCAACATGATTTTCCGCAGTTGCTTCGCAAGCGAAACGAACATGCTTCTTTTTATCTCGCACATTCGTTCCACGTTAAGCTGCGTGCTTTGGACTGGACGCAACATTGTTAGTAACACATGTGACGACAATGTGAGTCGTTTCCAACTTACGTAGCTAATCAATGTTGCGCCGATGTAAACGCATTTTTGCGTTGAACCTAATAATCTGTTTCCAGTTTTTCTTTATATAATGTATTTTATTTAATTAGTATTCTCATCTCTTTCTGATGAGAGACTCTTGTGTTAAATAGTAAATTTATATAATTAGTGGAAATATTGATCGCGAAGCTGACCTATTGTCGGAATGATTGGTGACTTTATATTCGCAAAGTAAATTTTTTCCTTATGGCTTTTTGCAGAGAACGATAAAAGTGAGCGAGACAATATTTTTGCATTCAAATTGAGAACAAGAGAGAGAGAGAGGATTTATAAAACAGAATCGAAAGGATCTACGTCAAATGACGAAGGAAAAATAACGATAGGCCAGCTTTGTAGACAAAATTCGGCCTTGCGACTATTTCGCAATTGCAATATCTATAAGGATTATCCCTTGTCTTATCGGCAGTTTGGTTGGTCAACGACTTCCCAGAAGATAAACCCAAGACACATAGAAAGGAAATCTCTGTTCGTCTCTCGTGCAACAAATTAACGCTCACCTGTACATTCATTCAGGCTTAGTGTGATTTTTTCTTAATATCGCCGAATGCTATGATTTCACAATCTGGTTTATCCAAGTACTAGATTGAGAGTTAAATTGTTTAAATCTATCGCGTTTGAGAACATTCAGCTTTAGTTTCATCTTTGAATTGTCACTATATTGATATCATACTAAAAATACTGGCGTGTGTGCATGCCGGGTAGGGAAGTCAATTATCACGACGATTACGTACACGAAAGCGTCGGACGGAAGTCCTTCAAACAGTTTGGATACGACGTTATGCGTGCTGTAATACTTACCTGCTTACGTCTACAGGGTGCGTCCAAAAGTGCAGAAATTGGTAGTACGAGAATCTTTTTTTTTGTTTTTTGAGATTTGCTTTAAATGAAGATTGTTTTCTTAACAAAATTATCTCAAGTACATATTATCTGACTTTCTCTCATTGCTACATTTTTGGATAAAAGCATGTATGTACATAATTTTTAATTTTTCGACAAGTTTCTTAAACAACTAGGTATACGATTCTACTCTACAGGTTCTCGCATTTGACGATGCACCTCATTTACACGCATCAGAGGAAGTTTCGCACATTCTTCTTCTTCTTCGTCTTTTTTAAGATAATCTTACAAATGGTTTTTGTTGAGGTTTTTTAGCGCTTCGTTACATGTAATTATATTTACGCAACGAGACTGTGTAAACTCGCAACTTTTATCATTTCTGCGAGAATTTTGTTTGAAAATTTCGTTGATATTTAGTAGTGGAACGCGTGAGAGAACCCGTTACAAGCAACGTCTGTATATATTCTGTGTCTTGTTAGTAGAGCAGCAGCGTTGTCTTTTGACAAATTTTTTTTTTTTTTTTTTTTTTTTTTTTTTTTTTTGGTTTTTCGCTTGGCATAACGTTTGTGTAGTTTTTGAGTTTGCATTTGTCCTTTCGAGTTATTTTGTCTCTCAAGAGAATGTGTTCACACACGAATTCAGTATATGTATGAATTAATTCTCGATTGTCTGTTGTAAGGCTTCTCGCACAGCGTCACGCGCGTGCACGCCAAAATTGCGCAACTCGTGTGATATAAAATTGAGTTGAGACCTCGTCTCGCGATAGTCATTAACTCGATCGATTTGTGTTTTCTTTTTTTTTTTTTCACGCTAATCTCTTTTTTTCGACCTGCAAATTTGAAACGATAATAAGAACGCAGTAGGCAAGGAAAAATTAAATGAAAACAATGGAAAACAAAATCAGTAAAAGAGAGAAAAGGAAAAAAATTTTGGAGCAATAAGCCTTGCTACAGTGTTACACAATGTGAACGGGGTCTATTTGTTTTATGGACTGTTTAGGGCTGAACCAACAGGGGGGCCAAAGATATCAACGCGACGCAAGCGGAGAGCTGCCAGAGCCTCCGAGTAAGTAGAAAGAAAAACAAAAAACAAAAAAAGATCGAAGTTTCGAAATAATAATTAATTGCCAAAATATCCTGACTTTTTCCTCTCAGCGCATCTGTAATTAAAACCGGTCGAGGATGTGTTGAAATCTCCACATTTTTATATCTCTGTTACACACACACACACACATTTGAAACACACACACACACACACACATATAAAATGTTACATTCAGCTCTACATGTTCACACGCAGTTTTGACTTTTATCAACGCCCCTAAAAAATACTCTTTCATCCGCTTTCTCTTTTATCTGCCTGTGTAACATGTAAGCGATGCATATATACAATACGTTTAATATTATATGCATATAATAAGGGAACAATGAATCGGTTTGGGAGAAGGTTTTCTCTTTCTATGCGCCGTTTTACTCTAATCAGATTTGAACGATATGTTGGAATTTGATCAAAGATTAGAACAAAGCGAGCTAAATAAAGTTTTAGTGGACGTTGTACTGAGTAAATTCCAATGGAATCTTATTGCTACACCGCGGTATCTGATGCGGGTTTTGGCGGCCGAGTGAAACAGCAGACAACAGAAAGAAACAGAAAGAACTGCACAAAGAAAGGAAACTCTTTCGTCCCTCTTCCCTCCACTCCCTTTCTCTTTCTTTCTCTTCCTCTCGCGGGAAAAACCGATTCATTACTCTCTTGTGTAATTAAATGCCCATCTAGTATGCTAAATATGCTAAGTGTATACTGTAATCTCCAGTGTCTCTTTCGGTGTCTGTCTTTTATTTTTTTTTGTAGCCGTGTGCAAGATGTGCTGCTTCTTTATGTTGATCAGTTGCGTTTGTCACGATCGAATCTTCATTAGTCTTTTTGTTTACTTTAGTAAAAAAATATCATGTAGTGTAACAATTGTTATCGGACTGACAAAGTACAGTGGACCATGTGAGCCAAAATTTTACGCGTTTTTAATAGTTGCGACGTTTACTCTTCAATATTCTTTCATGACTGCGAAGCGCAATCACATAATATCTACTCTACGATTCTCTCTGTCATCCTATCGTTCTTTTCTTCAGTCTTTTTTTGTCTAAAGTCGTTACGCACTACATGTTAATAAAAAGTTCATGTCGTCGTGTATAACAAACAGTTTGTATCTTTAAAGAATTTACATACGTATATGTGTAACTTTAAAAAAGTAATATATTCTCTTCCTCTCTCTCTCTCTCTTTCTCTTTGCTTCTCGTTTGCTTACTGTAGCTATGTCTGTCGTTCGAGCAACTAAGAAACACTTTTTGGGACAAGGAAGAAACTCTCGGGTTTTTCAAAAGCTAAAACGTACATGACAGTAGCTACTAATTAGTCTCTGGATTAGATACCAGGTTTTGTCTTATTTTCTTTCTCAGCAGGTGCTCGAGAGTTGTTAACTAACCGTTAAGACAAGAAATAGTACTTGCGGATATAGTTTTATATTTCTCCTTTTTTTTTCCTTTTCTCTCTATGCAGTAGGTATTCACTCACCCACCCACACACACTCATTCTCACACACACACATACACATAGAGAGAGGGAGTTTCATAACAAACGCAAACGATAATAACAATGTTATCATCTTTGAAAGATGAATATACAGGACGTCTTTTCGCCAATTATACACACATATGATTCCGAGTGTGTTATCATGACTTTTCTTTTTCCACACGGAATCATGATTGTTGCGTGTTGTTTAACGAACCTTGAATGACCTCACGTGCATGATTCGATTGAGGGTCTCCTCCTCTGTTTTCCTCCCTACCTCTTCAACTGTTCTTGTTGGAATTGTTACTTCGCACGACGGATTGTTCTTGACTGACGTTTCGAGTTCGAAGTGTTCATCATTTGATAACTTGTAACATACGTGTAAATGTGGTCAGAAATGTTGCAGGATGGTAATGGGATTGCTTAATCGAGTATTATACGTTTTTTCGATTACGCTAATAAATTCGTCTCTCTTTCGGGTTCTTCTTAACAGAGATTTTCCCATCTTCCTCCCCTCTCTCTTCCACGGCGAGACAAGATATCCTATACGCAGTGTCACAGATTAACGCAGACAATTATTACATTAGTGTGTTAATTTTTTTTTGCGGGGAGATTGCTTGGATAAACCTTCACGCAATCTTGAGAGAAATCCAGTGAATAATTTTCGAGAATCCCCCGAAAAAATGACAAAACTCACGTCTGTTTTTCTCTGTGTCATTCGGCTATCTCGGAGAGGCGACCGAGGGATATGTTCCTGAGACTGTCGCGTCTCCGTTTCCGCTGTTTCAGAAACCCGGCGGAGATGTCCCACACCTGCCGCGGCACGATTTCTTTACACGGGGCCTTAATACACACGGTGGACGCTTGCACCTTCGTCGTCAGCAACGGCGGCACGCAAACCTTCCACATCAAGGCGTCGACCGAGGTGGAGCGACAGCAATGGGTCACAGCTCTTGAGTTAGCAAAGGCCAAGGCGATCCAAGCGATGGAATCTGGTTCGTACGAAATTTTTATCAGTTTGCACGTTTTGCAATTGACACACACACACATACACAAACTAATGCTTGTATTAACTCAAGCTATTTCTTTTATTATTTATTTTATGCAACGCATATCTTTTAGAAGAAGAGGAGGAGGAATATCAAGATAACGACAATCAAAAGGTAGAAAACACGTCTGTGATCAAGGATTTAACTCATCGATTACAAGATTTGCAAGCGTGCAATGACGTGATGGTAAAGCACGGAACTGCGCTTCAACGAGCTTTAACTGATCTTGAAGCATTAGAACCTTCGTCTTCTGATTTAACGGCAAAACTCAAAGTCGTCAACGAGCGAGCCACGCTTTTCCGAATTGCTGCGACTGCTATGGTTAATGTGAGTTCAAACAATAACATTTCTGTAAGATTTTATAAGATCTATTGTATAAAAAAAAAAAAAAGAAATAGGGAATTATTGAGACTGAATGAATCATTGTACGTTCAATAAACGTCAATAATCTTGTCGTAGAGAGAAATTATTGCATGATTACAAGTGAATAATTTGATTATTCAGATTCTTCTGGCGAGAAGAATCAGTATTTCTTGAAAAACAATCACTTTTTATGTCATTTGACGCGTTCAAACATTACGTAAAAAATGTATGAGATTTACAGAGCAGAGTTCAATTTACACGTCAATTAGAATCATTTCAGGTTTTATTCGCAAAATTGACCTTGGCAATAGCATTCTCTTTTCTGATGTTAACTTAATACTGACATGATCTAAGACAAACCTAAAAATGGATTGGATATTTCATTATTGTAGAAGAGCGGCGATTATTTGCAAGCAGCCCAGCAGCAGGAGCCTAAATGGAAGAAGATGCTGCAGCACGAGCGTGACCAAAAAGTGCGAATAGAAAAGATGGTCGAGCAGCTGGCTAGGCAACATTCCCATTTAGAGGAAGCTGCTCAGCACGCGAATATTCCGTCAGTAATGCCCGCGAGCGGACACAGACTTTCACGTAAGTAAATTTGTACATTTTTACGCTTCTTTTGGTTTTTTTTTTTCAATATACTTTACCCGAGTGTATTTTATATTGTTTATACTTTCTTTTGTATTGTTGTTTAAAAGCATTCTAGATTATTCAAGTTTTGTGCTGTCTTCTTCCACTATATTCTCTCAAAACTTTATTAAAATTTCTCCTGATCCTGTCCTGACTAAAAGAAGCCAATAAAGAAATAGAAATTATCTACAAAGGAAATGCAAAGGAAAATTTTTATTGTAAATTAAATTTTTGCAGTTGTCTACTAAAATTTACAAATGTTTTGATTCTCATTGAAAAACTTTTATCAGTAATATAATAAAACTGAACTAGATAAATCAAAAGTAAATAAAGTTTAAAGAAAACTAATAAAATGTAAAAGTTTACTTATTTTTTAAGTATGTGAAATTTTAAGTAAACTTATTGTTAAAGAATTTTTAAACACAAGAAGCCAAAAGAGATTTTAATATTTTAGTAAATGAGTGTCATAAAAAATATTAATATTTTGTCTTGAGGTAAAAATTTCTAAAAATTTACATTGACACTCACGTCCGGTGGCACCAACGTGGTGCCACGTGCAATAAAAAGAGAAATTCGAATTTCGCGCTTTATTTATTTGCTTTTGTCCGCGCTAGATGGCTTCCAGAAGCCAGCACTGCAAAACGTTATCGTGCTTACGTCATTTGTAGTCTACGTACGCACCATTTCGTAATGCTGTAACTACACAGTGTATATAGAGAAAAGTGTATGTATTTGTCGTACATATTATATATATATATATATAATAACGCGATATATGTTCACACACACACGGTAATGTGTGTGCGCGCGTACGTTGTATGTATGTGAGAAAGAGAGAGAAAGAGAAAGAAAGAGAAGGACATGCATATATACACACGAGTTCACTTCCGTTTCTTCCGAGTTTGATGCTCAACGATATTCAATTAGACAGCTCTGAAAATTTAGCATTTAATTTATTTTTCAATTTTGTTTACTTCTTCTCAAATCTCGGTCTTCAAATTTTCGAAAGTGCTCCGAAAATCAACTCTTTCTTCTGTAACAAGTTGAAGGTAGCTATAGAATCGGTAAAAAGTGTCAAAGTAATCATGCTGACGTTTTCGTTACTTTGGTTGGTTTGCTATGATGTTGACTTTTTGACTAACGAGACTCTTGTTCGCGAATTAATTTAATTTCGGAATCTGCGTTATGTGAATGTGTGCTGATTACATGTGATTACGCTAGAATGTGAGGTCATGTCCGTGCATTTCTCTACTTATCTGTACCGTTTTTTACACTTCTTGTGTCAAAATGGAAATAATCGTAAACTTGAACGAGAGACAATGAGAAAGAAAAAAGTTAGAAGATATAAAAGAAAATACAGATGTATAGAAGTATACAAAGCATTTCTTTGTAATTCAACACACCAGGATTCTTCTAGTATTCAATTAACTATCACGGATTTGTTTTTAGAACAAAGTGAGAGAGAACATGAATCACAATTTGCTTAAAATCAAGAAAAAACATATATAAAGCAAACAAAGCAAGATCTACTTCAAAATTAATTTTAATTGAATTATTATCGAGCCTTTGTAAGCTGGTGGAATATCTTATCAATGTTTTATATACTGATATTATATACTGATATGATGAATATGACCAATCAAAGTAAAACAACACATCTGCAATGTGTGTGTCATTGTTTTATCAACTTCAATTCAACATTGTGCTACATTGAAGACTGCATTATGCAATAGAATTCATTTTTTTTTTATCTTAATGCTTATCAAAGCTTCTGATAAGTAGATGATCTTTGTCTGAGACTGCTTTTCTTTTGTTCTTTCTTTGTTCAGTGTTCTATTTCATAGTAATACTTTGACCCAAGCACAGATAAAAAATTTTATCTTTGTAGATCCTGCAGTAACAACTTCTCCATCAGAAGATGAGGAAGATAACGTTGAATTTTACGATGCACAAGAATCAGATACTTTTACTTTAACCATACCTGCCACAAATAATTCACTTTCTCATACGAGAGATCGCACCGATTCTCAAGGTAGCGACGATGGCTCTAGTTCAGAAGGAGATCCAACTCCTTTGCTTGCCTCTGATTCTACTGGTGCTGAATCGTTCCTCATTGTGACCGATTCTACAGCAGCTCAGACTCATTCGCCAGTTAAAGCGGCCACAAACGATCTGGATAATGTAAGAAACTTAGAAAGATGTAAAAAAAAATTCTTTTTACGAATTTAGATATTTGTCACAGATGATATATATATGAAAGCAACTCTTTGTACAACAGACAGCTTGGCAATCTAATAATGGCAGCAGCAGCACCAGGATGACCACTGTTTCCAAAAGAAAACGAAGAACTAGGGTACCTGACAAACCAAATTACCCCTTGAATCTATGGAGTATTATGAAAAACTGTATTGGCAAAGATTTGTCGAAAATTCCTATGCCAGTTAATTTCTCTGAACCACTTAGTATGCTTCAACGTCTAACAGAAGACTATGAATATGCAGACATTCTTGACAGGTACATTTTAAATAAATTGAAGACATTACAGTTGAAACATTAAAAAGAAATAATTGACACAATTAAATTTTCTTAAACTAGGGCTGCAGAATGTACAGATAGCTATGAACAGATGGCTTATGTAGCTGCATTCACTATATCTAGTTACGCTACAACTGCATGCAGAACAGGGAAACCTTTCAATCCCCTGTTAGGTGAAACTTATGAGTGCGATCGCACGGACGATCTTGGATGGCGTGCGATTTCAGAACAAGTGTCGCATCACCCGCCAATGTTGGCGCAACATTGTGAAGGAAAGAAATGGCGCTGTTGGCAGGAATTTACAATGGCTTCTAAATTTCGCGGAAAATATTTACAGGTATGTTATTTGCATAATTCTTTATTCCAGAATGTGGAAGCATTATCTTTTTAAACAATATATATATTTTTTATTGCATTATCTAAGAGTAAGAGTTTTATGATTAGGTGATTCCTCTGGGCACCGCTCACTTGGAATTCGATAGCGGTCAACAACACTACACATGGCGTAAAGTCACTACTACAGTACATAATATTATAGTTGGAAAATTGTGGGTCGATCAGACCGGCGATATGGACATAGTAAATCATAAGGAAGGTATTAAATGTCACTTGAAGTACATACCATACTCGTATTTCTCGCGAGACGTTCAGCGTAAGGTGAAAGGAGTAGTTATGAATTCCAATAAAGAAGTAAAGTGGGTAGTTCAAGGTACGTGGGACGCAAAAATAGAAATTGCTCCCGTGATAAGCATATCTGGTACAGCTGATAATCCAGTCTATAAAACAGGCCCTTATACATTAGCTTGGAAACGACGAATGCTTCCGTAAGTGTACAACATCAACACATGGAAAATAAATTTATTCGAAAACTTGCAATATTTTTCTCGCTTTTTTCAAATGTGTTTTTTCTAATATATATACTCACATTTGTCGAAAAACGTTACTGTCATACAATAATATGCATATTAATGTGTATAAAATATCTTGATTTATTTTACAGCGACGACTGTGAAAAATATTATTCGTTTACGGAACTAGCATGTCAGCTGAACGAACCAGAAGAAGGCATAGCTCCTACAGATTCTAGGCTAAGACCTGATCAGCGGTTAATGGAAGACGGTCGATGGGACGAAGCTAATGCAGAGAAATTACGTTTAGAGGAAAAGCAAAGAGCCGCTAGGCGAGCGCGTGAACATGAAGCTGAAAAGGCTGCTGCACAAGGTGCGCGCTTGTGTATGTGAGTATGCGTCGCAAAAAAATGTTTACTCACAGAAATTATTTACAGGATTACCCTACGAAGCGTATGAACCGTTGTGGTTTAGGAAGAAACAGGATCCGTATACAGATAGCCGATGTTACGTTTATAATGGGGAATATTGGGAATGTAAGAGCAGAGGTGACTGGTCACGATGTCCACACATATTTTAGTTTGTTGTATAAATACATTCTATATTTCCAGGACAGCTGTTGTGTAACTTTTCAGAATTTGATCGGAACAAGATTTCGACTGACGAGTTTTTTTTTTCGATCGGTGTATCGTTTGGACTTATTACGATTTTAGTCGAAATTGCAATAAAATCGGCTTTCTGTACATTCTGATGTGGAAAATGAAGATAAGCAGAAAACGATACAAACAAAATTGAAGTTTGCTAGCTCGCCAGATGTCGAAATCGTTCCGATCATTTCGGATTGTTTCAGAATGTTTATAATAGTAATACACTGACAAAACTCGAAAGATTTTGGTCAGAAACAGTTCCAATTATGTAGTCACATAATAGCTGTCTATGTGACTCGTTACATGTATGCAGTGCAGAGAAAGTTGGATCTTTTAAAAGTGACGGTAGTCGATATATATAAAAGTAATCGCGCGACGTTCAAGACTTTAACTGTGCTTGAAAAAAAAAAGAGATATTACGTGATAGTAGAGGTGTTGCGCGAAATACGAATTAGGATCGACGGGAATCGTACAGAGAGCCATTTATCAGAATTAAAATTGTTTTCGTTTTTTGACCAAGATACAAAGAAAATTGCATTAATATTTAGCATGATCAAATATTCACATGTAAAAGATTTTTTTTGTTTGGAAAATCTTTTCAAAATAAAAAATCGTTAGCTGTAAAGACCGCGGGTGGCGTATATCGTATTTTAATCAAAACGTTTTAGGAACACCAAATTGAAAAATGGTTCTTCCAAGTTTTCAGTGTGGCTTTTAAAAACAATTTTGAGATAAATAAAAATTAGTTAATTAGTCGATAACTCGATAATTCTGATGATATCTTTGTACGATTTCTATCAAGCTTAAACAAGCAATTCTTCCAATAAATGGACAAAGTTATTGGCGTTCTAATATGCACAATATGCAGTTTGTAATTTGTATATTATTGCCTCCATTGTGTTATTTGATTTTCCTACGTCTTGCCCGATATCTTATTTCTTTTCTCTTGATAACATTCAATCCATTTTTTTTTCTCTCAAGCAATCAGGCAATATTTAAGCTAACGTTCAATTAACGTGCCTAATATATTTAGGATTTCAAAAAACTTAATATCTAGCTGTTTCTCTTGAATTTTTTTCGATTTGTAATATTTTTTAAGTGTGTTTCCACATATATTAGCCACATGTAAAAATTCGTGCTCAATCAAACGTCAAATGAATGAGACGTAAGTATTTTATGAAAGTATCATAAGGTGTGTGTTGAGACAAATTGCTATGAGATCACAAAGAGAGAAAAGGCTTGAGAGGTTTTTGTGTTAGATCACCACTAAACGAAAAAATTCAAATTAAAGCCACAGTGTATCTTAGTTTTCAGTATTGTGTCTCGATTTATTTTTAGACAAAATTAATTAATTTTGTGAGATATTTACCTTTCAGTTTAAGTTCGTTTTACTGAAGTTGTGATTGTGCCATTGTATATGCAAAAATTGTGAATATTTCATTGTTTAATCTATCTCTCTGTGAAAATATTTTCACAGAGAGAATAAAATAAGTACACGAATGTGCACTGAATGAGAGGCAAAATCGAAAAAAATTTAATACAAATAAATGGTAAAATCTCAGTCATTTACTGATATTTTTTAGATTTTTTTTATCTCTAATTTTTAACGATAAAGACACGTTTTTTAAAATACTAGCAAACTGAATTTTGATACATATTAGCATTACTCATGTGCCTATATTTTTGTCATAATTTCTCTTCATTGCATATTCACTGTCCAACGCAGTGTTAGGAATAAAATATTATAAAATGTTTGAAATGAAAATAAAATAAAACACAATATTTGTGTAAATTTGAAAAAGAAGAATACATTTCGAGTTTACTTGATAATTTTTACACATTCGAATAATTCGATATATATATATATATATAAATAAAAGACGATATGTGTATCGTTACACATCCAGAGCGAGCGTGTTAAACAAACACACACACGTATGCAACGACTACATACTATTCACTGATTTTATGTAACATACAAGTCGACGATGACAGTGATGCTTCCAAGTTTGGCTAATGTTCTCGCAAAAATCACGCCATGTTTTTTAAATTTTGAGCTCTCCGAGAACTTCGCCGAGCTGCAACACGTGGAAGTATAGTTTTTTAAGAATGGTTTACGCGGAAACA
Source organism: Pseudomyrmex pallidus (assembly GCA_014825455.1). NCBI lineage: Eukaryota > Metazoa > Arthropoda > Insecta > Hymenoptera > Formicidae > Pseudomyrmex > Pseudomyrmex pallidus. Next base: position 19,185 of record QVNV01007133.1, on the reverse strand, counting down.
CACACAAAAGAGAAAACCGACAGGTGCTTGAGGAAGCGCGAATTCAAAAAGCTCTCGCCTGGAACACTCGAAGAGATTAAAATTAGGGTCTTGAGCTTAACAATTTTGTTGCTCCTTCGAAAGTACGTTACGACATTCACACTTGTATTGCAGGCGCGAGCGTGATGGCAAATTGTGTGTGTATATGTGTGTGTATGTTGTGTATTTATACATGCATGCAGTATGTACATAAGGAAACTTATTGTATATCCTACTCCTTCCTGCTTATAAGCACATAGGACGTTCCATTCGTTATTAGATTATTATCAGGTATACATTAGCTGTATACCCCAGCAATACATGTACGAGTTATATATTTCGGCGATAAGCTGGAGTGGAACGGCTAGCTTGCAGTCAATGTCTACAATGCTAAGCCTCTCGCTGGCTGTATTATATGATTTTACTAGTTTATAATTGAGATAATTTATATATTGTATATTATATACACACACACACCTCTGTATACATATACATAAATATGATAAATGAATTATAAGAAATAAATAATTTAACAAGATGTGCGATGGATGTGCGATGAGTCGATTAGTGAAGCTGTTCTTTCGGATCGGCGTATTAGCGCTTGTACATTAGCTAATGTGTGTGGAAAGAGATAAATATATAAAATATCATGCTTCGCTACAGAAGATAAAATTTATTTTGTGGCGTCTTATGTGAGTATAATACTTTACGACGTTTTTTTCTCATAGAACGTTTTCATCAACCGTGTGAAGGGCTGTAAATTGTATATTATAAGCGAGGTTTTGTTCTATTGAATAAATTGAATCAATTATGAAAGTTATTTAATATATATAAAGTGAAAGTTTTACACGCCACACACTCACACGTCATCAATCTATAGTAATCAAGAAATTTGTTAAGTACTCAATGGTCTCTTTTTACCTTCCTCCCAATCCAGGATTTGTATAGATATCATTTCCTGTATATTATAAAATTTGATATACATGTTATTGTTTTGTAAATCGATAAGTTTCTAGAGGGTGACAGTTTTTTTGCCTTTTAAACAAAAAGAGAGACAACTTAAATAATCAATATGAGAGAAAGAGAAAAAAGAGACGCATAACAAATCTGTTTAATTGCGTGTGTAATTTTTATAAGTTTCCCTAAGATTTTCAAAGAAAACAAATTATTTTGCGATTTTTATTCGTTATATATTCGATTTTCTCGGTTCGCGTTCCGTGTGTTCCTTGGTTTTACAAAGAAACGAACGCGTAACAAGATGTATCTTGCGCGTTGATTGTTTACGTGTGTGAAATTTGTAATTCAAAGTTAAAATTAATTGGCGTAATTTTTATTATTAGACGCGCTCATATATTTAGCGTGTAACGTTTTTGCGTGCGTAATCATCGGTAAAGATACCGAGTTCTCTGCGCGGCGTAGGATGCGCAAGACCACCACCTCTGCCGTGTTCGTCGGCGACGCGTGATGTCACGCGCGCAGTAATACACGGAACGCGCGAGAGAGCGCATGGCGAGAGAGAGCTGATCCGCAGAGCTGCTGCGCGAGCGAGTTGGAACTGCTTTCGATTGTTGGCGGGCGTCGCCATCTTGGCCAGTGCGAGTGGCTATACGCGTTCCGTGAAGCAGCGGGCTTCGTGCGTATTTCGGGCGGTCGAGTCGTGACGAGTATTCCGTGCGCGCGTTTTCTCTTGTGAGCGTATCGACCTCGAGTATCTTTAACGTCTGTGAAATCCGCAAACATCCGACATGTCGGAACGGGAGGATAACGTTTACAAGGCGAAGCTTGCCGAACAAGCGGAACGCTACGACGGTGAGTGGATATTTTTCCGGCGGAAGAGAGAGAGCGACTCGAGAGCCGATCGCGAGGCGATGCACCACGCGACATGTACCTTCCTCCGCGTTAATTTAATGTACGCGCGATACAATTCCCATCTCGTCGTCTTGTGAACGACGGCGCGCAATCGGTCGTCCTCGCATATCGCGTGTCCACGACTCCACGACGGGGAACGTCCGTCCTCTCAGCGGATCGGCGGAATAACCTTTCGCGCGACAACCTTTCCAGATAGCCCGCGACACGTTTTGTCTGTGTCCGTCGGTATCTGTCAAACTTGAATGGTGCGATCGCAATATGCACACGCCGATGTATGAAACACCGATCGTTACGGTCTACCGGAACCGGTAGCGTTTCTTTGTGGCGGTGGCGGCGGCGGCGGCGGCGGCAGCGATGGACGACATGATATCGACTCGTCGATCCTGATGAGGCCCGCCTTGCTTGTCTGCCTATCTGTTTGTCCGTCCGTCGATCCGTTCGTTCGCTCTATTTCGTTCGTCGGACTGTTTGTCCGTCGGAATCTGTCTGTCAGGTTCGAATATACCGAGAAGACGTAAGCGGAGCACGCACGAGGAAAGTCACTTCCGTCATACCTGGTCGGAGAATGACGCACGCAATAGCGTGCACGTTGCTAGGCGTGCTCTTGGTTAGTTCAACTTTTTTTTTGCTGCTCACTGCCTTGTGTTTGCAGGGCAAGATAAGCGACAAGTATCGCTTCTTCGATGACGGATCCCTCCGTCTCGCTCTCTTTCTCTTTGTGTCTCTCTGCCCATATATACGTATCTCTCTCTGTCGTGACACGCATAGCAGATCGCCGGCGGGTCATTAGTATGGTCAAACGAGAGAGGACACAGAAAGCTAATTCGCGTGCCCCGGCCTTGAATTTTCATGCCGTGCAAGAGAAATTACCGGTCCTCCGGGGAGTCTTCGGGGAAAGAGAAAGAGAACACAGAAAAGTTTTCTTTCTCCTCTCCGGACTTCATCTCGATTTTCATCTTATTGTTCGATCTCTCTTCTCGCACGTACCTGAGAATCAGGTTAGTCTCAGCGATCTGTAAAATATCGCAGGACTCGCACAGTCCTTTTAACGAGCGTTTCGATTTTTCGCGCATCTTCCCCATCAATCGTTGAAAAAAATCTCAATAATCTGCAAGGTCCGCTTTTTGCAACTTGGTTGCAGGTACAATGGACTCTGCATTTCACGGAGAGCTAATAAGTGCTTTCGCTGATCTCGTTTCGAGAGATCTCTTCTCGTTGTGCAACTTCTTATTGTTTGCAAATTTTCAGATCGTTCATCAAAAACAACATCTTTGTAGTGTTTTTTAGTTTTACTTTTTTTTTTATTGAGTGTTTCCGAGACAATTGCGTTTGAACACGCGCGTCTGATCCGCGTTCCAAAGACATCCGATCCAATTTTTCTCCGCGTGTACTTTCGCGATATCGATGATTGACGCGCGACTAACAAGTCGTTAGCCAACATTCGGTATTGATTACCACGTAGCGATAGTCATTACGCGTCTTTCGATGATAAAAAAATACGTCCGATTCAATCTTCCGTAAATGCGCGTGTTTGTCCAACCAGACAAAGTAGCGAGAAGTGCAAAGGAACAATATACGATGCTGCAGAGGAGAGAAAAATCAGGAAAACGTTCGAATTTCCTCGTCCTGCGTCGTGTCTTTTTCGCGAGATCTCTTGAAAAACACCGACTGGAAATTCGTTTTTCCTCTCATTTTTTCGTAATGGAATTATCGGGGATTCCATTTATCTCTCATGCAACTTAAATCTACGATATTGCATCGTTCTCCAAAATTCATTGTCACAGTTTTATTAATATTTCAGAAACTTAGTTGAATCGAAATTGTATTGCATTATAAAATCGAGTTTTTTTTTTCGTTGTAATAGACAAATCTCGGCGGTTGAACAGGTGCTAATTAGCGAAGTCTCGTTTATTTCGCGAAATCTCTAATTGGCGAGCGTCTTGTTTCTTCTCACAGGCTCCAATTAATAAATATCATTTTTTTGTTTTTTTAAATCACACACTTCTAATTAATTAAATACGAATAGTCTACAATTGTTTTAAAATGTAAGAAATTTGAAAATTCTTTCTTGAACTCGTTTTTAAAAGTGTACTGTATTATCAGAGAGATGTAACATGAAAAAAATGAGCTCTAAATAATAAATGGGATTAGATCTGATAGAATTAATTACTTGCGCGCCAGAATTGTGTACCACGCCTCTTTTTTGTGATCACACTATTATTATATCCGTAATATGCGGTAAGTTCGCAAAAGCTTTAGTTAATCTCAGACAAGTTAAGTTTGACACTAACTGACATTTAGTGCAATTTGTTCTGATATCACAGACGATGTAATTTTTCTCTTAAGATGTTAAAAATCCAGAGAAAGATGTGGATGTTAAAGTGTATGAGTGAATATGTATGTATGTGTTTGAGAGAGAGAGAGAGGGGGGGGAGAGAAAAAGGGGAAAGGAAGATGGAGGGGGGCAAAAGAGTAAAAAAAAAAACGTGCGAGTTTGAAGGTGACTATAGAAAAATAAAGGAAGATAGAAAAAGAGGGTGAATCTAGTCGTGAAAAGAGCAGAAGGTGAGCGAAGGGATGAGAAGAAGCGGGCAGAATGGAGGAGAGGGTGGTTAACAGAAGGAAAGTATTGATCTGGTGGCCGCCATCCCACGTTACTGTACACCTCGACTGATATACCGTGTTCATTGTAACGACCGCTTTACGTCACATTCACAGCCCCCCTGTGAACTTGAAGTCACCAACTACGATCATCGGCACGCCATATCGCAATGCATTGATCCACGCATCGATCTCTTGACGCGTATTTCCCTTTGTTAAAACCTCCGTTACTACGGGTTTATCTCCAGTATGGCGATTCTGTATATCTACTAACGACAACGTCGGTATCGTTCGCACGCAGTTGTTTTGCGATGTGTTTTTGGCTGAGTCAAATAACACGATAACGATATATTGTCACTAGTACAGTTACAGAAACCGTAATTTTTTTTTTTTTTTTTTTTTTTTTTTTGAGAGCGAAAAGAACGTGCTCTTTTTAAGCACACTCAAGATAAGGCACCAAGTTCCTCGCGCAAATGAGACCACCAAATTTTCAGATACGCGGTTTCTCTGATTCTAATTTTTCGCAAATCACGGTTGCAAATATTAAATATGTTATTTTCAATATATAGAAAACTTTTTATATACACACACATACTTATGTGCGAAAAGAAAATTACATACGTGTTAATATTTCTTGATTTATCATTTTCTTTTATTTTTAACGACTTTTAAATTTGTATATTTCTGTAATTACATATTTGTTTAAACGTCTCTTTAATTTTTATTTGTAGGAAATTATTTCAGTCTCCGATTTGCGTGCTGTAAAAACTGTAAAAACATCTAAAGGCCAACAATCCGTTGCTTCTCAGTGAATATCAGGATCGAAACATGTCGATAAATACGTATTAGTAACTTCCGTGAAAAGTTCAAGGGGCAGCGGATTAATATATACTGACGCGTTCTCATCCCTTTTACTCGAAAGGAACTTGGCACTATCGTTTTATCTGTAATAGGCACGTTACATTTTATAGACTGAACGTCCACACGCTATTTAGGCGTGCACAAGTTTCACGAATGATAGAAGAGTTGATTTACAAGGAACTGTTTGACATTCTATTTGATTTGTTGGTGGAAAACAATTTTTAATTTTATTAATCTAAGAAATTCTTTTATTTTGTACAAAATGTCTATGTACTTGGAAACTTTTGTTTCACTTAATTTGTAAAACAACGTCGCAATCAAGCAAGCTGTAATTTTTTACTTTCCTTTAAGCGTGGAATTTCAGACTGCAAATGCTTTGTAATTGCGCATATTCGTTTTAATTCAAACGACAACATCACATTACCAGACGTGCGTAAGCCAACTTGAGGCTTATCTAATCTAGATGCGCAATTTTTCTTAAATTTAAATTAAAAAAAATATAGAGGACAAAGACACATGGTATGCGGTCTCATAGACCTTACGGTATTGAAAGATTAACAAAGTGATCAAAAAGACGTCTTAGCAATTGTGACTTAAGTGTAATTATAGTGTAAACTAAAGTTGAATTATGGAATAATATTGTCTGTCGTTATTGTTTGCAGAAATGGTTGAGGCGATGAAGAAGGTAGCTTCATTGGACGTAGAACTCACCGTTGAAGAAAGAAATCTTCTTTCGGTAGCGTATAAAAATGTTATCGGCGCGAGAAGAGCCTCCTGGAGAATAATCTCGAGTATCGAACAAAAGGAGGAGAACAAGGGCGCCGAAGGAAAACTAGAGATGATACGTCAGTACCGATCGCAAGTGGAAAAAGAACTCAGAGATATTTGCGCCGATATCCTCGGCGTCTTGGATAAGCACTTGATACCATGCGCCTCTACAGGAGAATCCAAAGTCTTCTATTATAAAATGTAAAAATCTCTTGTGTATTCTTTCAATTTTATTTTGCAATTGTCCATTAGTTGAAAGCCAATTATTTGTGGCTGTAGCGAACTGTCAATTTAACTCAAGAAAGTTCTTCATTTATATAGTAATATACTTTCAATATTCAAAGATGGTTTATATCGAAATTCCACAGTTTCTTAGATTTCTACCTCTTATTACGCTTTTTATGACTGTCACAGTTGCTAAAAGAGAGTCTTTAAATAAATTTCATTTCTTGCATTTGTGTATACAATGTGCATTAAATCTGATATTAACGCGCGTTTTCAGGAAAGGTGATTACCATCGTTACTTGGCAGAATTCGCAATCGGTAACGACAGGAAGGAAGCAGCGGAGAATTCTCTGGTGGCATACAAAGCGGCGAGCGACATTGCTATGACGGAGCTGCCGCCGACTCACCCTATTCGCCTGGGATTAGCGCTCAACTTCTCTGTATTCTACTATGAAATTCTCAACAGTCCTGATAGAGCGTGCCGCTTAGCGAAAGCAGCCTTTGACGATGCGATCGCCGAACTGGACACGCTGTCCGAGGAGAGCTACAAAGATTCCACTCTTATAATGCAACTTCTCAGGGACAACCTCACTCTATGGACGTCGGATATGCAGGGAGACGGTTAGTGTTCCAGTTTCTTGCGAATGCAAAATTGTGCTACAGGGACGTGTGTTTTGATTACGCTAGAATGCGTCTCATAACTCTGTTTGCTCGTTCCGCACCCGATCAATACATAAGCGAATAACCATGCGTTGTAGGGCGATCTTATTCGAATAATCTTGTCTCACGTACGTTATCTAGGGTGTTCTAACTATCACTGTCTTTTTATGCGACTTACGATCTCGATTACTTCTATCTATTTAGAATGAAACTTTTCGCGGGTTTTTTTATTATTATTATGTTCTATCCGTTTAAAAAGAAAACTTTTATTAGAAACAAAATTATTATTAAGATTGAAACAAATGTTACAAAATTCTGCGTGATATATAAAATAATTAAGTTGTTAAAAAAATTCTTTTCGTTTTTGATAATTTATTACTAAAAGAGTTTGTACGATTTGTATATTTGAAAAATAATTGTTACCTAGTATACTAAAATGTGTTAATATATTGTTTTTTTTATTTTTTGTTTATAATGTTGTTATTTTTATACTGGTTTTGTTTTATATGTAATTTATAAGAAGATCAAACTGTAAATTTCGAACGTAGAATCATTGTTTTGTAATTTAGAATCCGAATCTGGCCGGCAGGGTGATAGCAGAATCGCGGCAGAGAATAGCGCTAATGAAAACGATGCCTGAACATAGATATCCTTTTCCTAGTGTCCTTGCGGCGTACCTGTACCTGGTGAGCGACACAATCCTTGCACATGTTATCGCGTTAAAACAAACAGAAAACACGTCGCAAGCCAAACTCGCTTAAGCTATCTCTCATTACTTTGTCATAATCATTCTGTGTTTACTTATCGAATTGAATTTGATCGGAGATTTTACTTGCTTTAATAGAAACTAAACACCTCGCTGTTTAGTTGTGCATCCGGGAGTAATTAATTATTAACATAACGTTTATTTCTCCGTATTTGTTGCGCAGGTGAGGCCGAACAAAAGGAGCAACTGCAAGATGTGGAAGATCAGGACGTATCGTAACTCTAACTGTAGTGAGTGTTATCTTGCGCATATAAAACTGAGATACAAGAAAAAAAAACTCTTAATAACTCGTAAGCAAAAGAAAAAAAAACCAATTCAGCAGGTGGCAGTTTGGGGTGGGAAGGGGAGACCTTTAAAAAAATTTGCGTGATTCTTACAAAACACGCACTTTTTACGATTACTTCAAGACAAAACAAACAACAAGCAACAAGAAAAATAACAATAAATCTTTCTCGATTGCATTACACTTTGCTACATGTACGATTGAGTTGCGGAGCACGCAGAAAATACGATGCAAAAAACAAAAAAAACAAAAAAATAAGGACAACACGGCACACTCTGCGGCAAAGGATAGAGAGACTGCAAAGCATTTAGGAAAGGCACTTTCCAATAGCCCCGTTTTTGCGTATTGAGAGGAAACACCACCACTTATATTTGCATGTTGCGTATATTAGACCAAAATTACTCGCACGGATGATGTCGTACCGATGATGTCAATACCGGCGATGATTTAGGTAATTTCTCGATCATTTCATCACATTAGAATTTTAATCTCCTTGATTTCTAACACTGTGAGTGAGCAAATTTGTGTTTTACAACATGTTTTGCAACAGCAAAAAACAATGTTCCACATGAAACGATGAGATGCATTTGTATTTTTGCTTGCTTTTTTATACATTACTTTTGCTAATCTTTTTATTCTTCTTATTTCTTCAACCTATCTCCGCTTGCTCTTCTACTTTTCTTATTTTTCCAAATCTTGCTTTTTTTACTGCACACGATTATCTCGCATGTAATGTATAATCGCGATACTTTTTCTCTCTCTTTCCCTTTCTCTCGCACACACATAAACACACACACATACACACACACACATCCACATCCACACCTCTCTCACTACGGAAATAACGGCGGCGCCCCTCAATTGCCAATTGTCAATGTCAAGACAGAACCTCGCTTTCGAGCTTGTACTGTTTAATAAAATATGTACTTCCGAAAACCACACGAAATCTCTGATATACGAATGTAATAATTATAGATAGTTCCTCAAAAATAATGTAAAATGCATGGTTTTTTGGCATCAGTCGAGCTGAGGAGAAGAGAACGTAGTTAATTGCCTTACCTCCTCCTCTTCCCCCCTCTGTACCTTTTCCAAATGCAATAATACCATAGTTCGACTGAATTGTGAACTTACGGAAGGAGATCCATGTTCGCAAAATTCAGCGACAAATAAATAATAAAAAAAAAAAAAAAAAGAAAGAAAGATAAAAAGCAAGAGTGTATTATCGAAGTTTTGATCGCGTATCGTGTAAATCTCTGTCGATTTCATATTAATTCTCGCACATGTTTCGTGGATAGACGACGAGTGTCTCATCGCGTCAGCTCGACGAGCAATGAGTCAAGATTTAAAAGGGAAAAAAGGAAGAAAAGCAAGAACGCAAAAAAAAAAACAAAAAAACAAAAAAAAGATTACGTTATCGTATGTGAGCCTCTTTATATTAATATTACGTTACTCACAGCAACCAAGTAAACTATCTAGCTAGTCTGTAATGTGGTTGTACGTTTTCATACGCCCGTTGTGTAAACTAATATCGATTATTGTGGTATAAGAAGTGACAGAATAAATGATTGTACCCCGACTTTTTTCCATCCGCGCGCGCGCACACAGACACACAGACACACACATACACAGACTTACTTTTACGCTCTATATATAAATATACATCCAATTTGCGCGGATAATTGATCCGTGTTTGTTAATCGTGGATTGAAACCGGTACAGCTTTCTGGCGAATTCGTTCAAGCTTTCGTTAGTGTAAATATTATACGCGTGAGAGAAAAGAATCCTATTTCGCACTTCTATCGACGGTGTACAGAGAAAGATCGGTGTCATTTCCGTGTTCGTAGAACGCACAGATCCAAAATCTCGTCGAAATGATATCGGAAGAGAACAAAAAAAAACAAAATGACCGGTTTCAGTCTACGTTATATTATCAATTTCTCTTCGATTCGTCGTCGAGTCATTCCATCCAGTTTTATGTTGAGACATTCCATTGTTCTTGTAATAAGAAGAAATCTCTGTCGGGATCGTAGATTTACAGTGAATAAAAGAAAAAAGAAAAAGAGAAAATCCTTCCTACACACACACACACACAAAATCGACGAGGTAAGCTTTAGCTAAGTATTGACCATTTTAACGCATTTAAACTCTTTATCTACTAGAGCTGGAATTACCAAAATCTATTTTAAGCTCAAGCAGCTCACTCGGGTTTTCTTGCTGACTAACGACACGGAAAGAGAGCGAATGATTTTTATCAAAAAAGACGCCGAACGAGCGCAGCGAAAGAGTGAGGCGTTTTTAAAATAATAGTAGCAGCAACTAAAAAAGTAACATCCATCGGGAAACGTGTGGATTGCAAGCTCTGCGCAGGAAACAAGGTAGAAAAAGAAAAAAAAAGAACAAAATTGGTGTCTATGGGGTGCTCCTGTATTTAGATACCGGTATATGCTATACCGGTAAAATCGATAAACACCATTATGTTACAAGTAAATACGTTATAAGGAATAACTCCAAGTAATAATATCAATCGGTTCTCGTAAAGTAAGTCAGTATATATTTGCTTTGCGAAATGTAATAAGTAAAAGCGTAAGTAAGTAGATTAAATAAAACAATAAAGAAAAAAAAAATAAAATAAAATAATAGAGTCGATTAATAATCGAGAAGATTAAGTCGCGCGAAAACTACTGCGCAAGGTAAACAGAGCTCTAAATTAAGAACTGCGGAGTGAGGCGGAAAAGCTGTTCGTAGGCTGTAAAACGCACACGCGCATATACATAAATATATATATATATATATGTATGTATGTATATATTTCAAGTACATAGCGTGTGTGTGTCTCTGTGCGGCAGAAATGTTTTGCGAAAGTTGGGTAACGTAAAACGTGTGTGTCGAGTGGCAACGAATGATGAATAATTAGCGACGATCCCCTCCCCCTCCCCCATATGTCGAGATCATTAGTCCGATCGGCCGCGATTCGACAACCGCGGGTCGACAAAATTTTGACTTTTTAGAATTTACACGAGAGTGAATAACCAAGCATTTCTCGAAGTAATTTTGCGTTAGCTGAGAATTCGAATTCAGAAAACAACATATTGCCTCGAGAAACGGTAATTTGTTTCTTAATCCCAAAATTTTCACGCCGACCTGTGTAAATTAGGATAGACCGTCGGATAACGATTTTTTATAGATATCGTTTTTAAAATAACGCAGAATTTTTTTCTCTTATTTAGAAAACTTCCCCAATTTACTCAGTTTCGTTGACTCTTCTTCTTGCTTTCTTGATCAATAAACGATATGTGTTTTTGTATAACCTACTTTATATATATATATATTTATTATATTAGCCCGGTTTATACACATACCGCGTATACAGGGAATTTAGCGATTGAATTTGAGACTGAATATAAAACGCGAATGATTCGAATAAAAACCAAAACGCCACGTCACTCCGCGCCGCGTCGCGTCATCATCATCGTTTGGAGGAGAGCTAAGTTTGCGTTATTTGCGATCCAAAAAAGTGCGTTCTTACGTTCTGTATTACAATCGAAATGCGAATTACACCGAATGCAAACAATCTTTTTTCTGTAAGATTACATACACACATACACACACGGAAGCTATAAATAAAATAAAATGATAAATCTATGATTTTTTTTTTTAATCACATAACTTTATTGAAAATATTGTCAATTTGTTTTTTAATATAAAACTCGGCTCAGCCAAATTGGAAAGAAGACGTTTAACAGAAGTTCAGAGAAGCTCTTCAGTCTCTTAAATAAATATTATCTCATTATTATTTTAATTAATGTTGACACGTTTCTATATTCTGATTAAAACTTTAGGTTTTTAAATCTTCTGCAACGGGGAGACGCTTGGAGAAGGGAAGGGAAAGAAGGTTTTGTTGAATTATATCAGAAGTGAAAGAAATCCCGCAAAGTTTTTCTTTGTACTGTATTATACATCGAAATAAATTTAATCAATCAGGGAATTTGACTGGCTATGCGCGAGTTTTTCTTGTGTCTCCTTGCCGAAATCGCGGAAGCTACTCGATGCGTATAAGAGTCTTCTCGGTCTGTTTAAATCTACTTGTCGCAAGATTCGTTCGAGATTGCCTTCTGAGCTCGTTAAAATCGGTGAAAGATTGAGAGGTGATGCGGTTCGGGTTTTCATAACTCGGCCACCCCTGGGCGACTTACCCGTTGGATCGTTAGGTCGACGTTTAGCGGATCTCAGTTTTACGTTACGCAGCATTTCCAGAGACACGACCGGACCTTTCGAGTTTGATGCGGTGCCCCGTCTGTTATCCTGAAATGTAATGAAACGAAATAATGAAGTTTCTCACAGTTTTTCAGTTGATCAAACAAAACAAACTTAAAAACATTAATTTTAGTTATGAGATATACACACAAATGTTTTTATTATTATAAATAAAGATGTATAATAATGTGAGAGAATACCGTGGACGGAGCCTTCTTCAGAGTTACTTTTAGAAGATCATCAACAGTGATACTTGGTCGGTTGAACAACGGCGTGGAACATTTTCTCGTGGGTGTTTTGCTTTTGTTTTTCTTAATGCTATTGGGAGTCGTCGGTTGTATCCGTGGTAATGCAGTCTGCAAGGCTGCTGAGGGAAGAGGTGGAGGAGGCGGCGGTAATAACGTTGATTCCAAATTAAGCGGAGGAAGCGACGGAGGCGGTGGTGGAAAAGACATTCGAGATGGAGAAGAGCTTAAAGGACACAAAGAAGACGAGGGTGGTCGAGAGAATTTCAATCGATTTTCCTCCAGTGTTTTACGCAATTGCTTCAGCTCTTGTGTTAGCGCCATATCGTTCTCAATCATTTTTTTGCTAGTTTCATGAATGACTTTAATTTGAGCTGTCAGATCGTTAAGGGTGGTTTCAGTACACATTCGCATCTACATGCATTGAAAAGAAATATTATCGAGTGCATCTTTGAAAGATGTATCTAATGTTGTTTTTCTTTGTAAGAGAGAGAAAAAGATTGAGAAAGAAAATGTTCAAAATATCATTTAAAATATCTGTTACCTGAACAAACTCTGTCGAAAGTCTTGTTACTTTCTCCGACACCTCGCATAATATTTTCTCATTTTCAGAGTGCATGGTTTTTACTAATCGGTCCAATTTCTTTATTTGAGAAGTTTGTGTTAGGAAAATCATCTTTTTCAGTTTCGCATAACTCTGAAAGAGAGAAAGTAATATCACAATTATCTGAAATAAATAAAGCATTTATTTATGTATAAATAAATAACGTTCTCATAAAATTTTATGTTTTTGAGTTTACGAATTCTTTACGACTTAAACTAACGTTTACTTACGATTTTTAGCCAATGCGACAGCTTTTTTTTCAGCCAAATGCAGAGAGTGATCAACCACGCAAATATCGCGCGACACAAGTTTCTTCGCCAAGACGTGCAATCTTCTTCAGAATTATCTTGTAGCATCGCACTGCTTTGTAGCGTTTGATCATAATTGTGATATTCTATCTAATAGTTCGAAAACAAAAAAAAAAGATTCTTGATTGACAGAACCATCATCATTGTTTTTTTCAAAACAAAAGAAAATAGTCAAAGGATTAACAAATTATTACCTCTTGTAACGAGAACTTGTCGGATTCAGAAACTGTTGGGTCAACGACAGAACTGGACGTTGTTATTGTTGACTCCGTAATACAATTATCCCAACACGTATGACTGCGCGATGGTGAATTCAATGAAAACGAGCGTATGTTGCTCTTCTTCTCCTCCGGAAGTAAATCTGTAATTCTACGAGCCGCTGGTTGTCTCTGATATCTTTCTACCGTTTCATGTTCTTCAAACAGGATCGTTCGGCAACGTTTTGTCGGCAACACCGATCTGCGAGGCGTCATGAATCTATGGTGAATCCTGTCACTTTCTTCTAATTCTTGTCGAATCGATTCTTCGTCGAGTTTCTGATTTTCGTTTATCACCAAAGATGAAGCGTCGACACTGCAATTATCTGTTGGACTCTTATGATCGTTCGACAAATACATGCAAAACATAGACGACAAGAACGTCGATACAGAGGTGTAAGAGAACTTCGAACTGTCCATGAATTTTCGTTATTTATTTAACAGTGAAGATTCACCGCGTTCTGTATTTTTATCCTAAGTCTTTGCTTACTCGTCGTGGATACGCGAAGAATTTGCAAAACTCGCCGGTTCGCAATTAAACGTTTGCAAGTTGTTTCGGACGCGGTATCGAATTCTTTGTTGTTGATCCTGTTCGGTTACCGGCAGTACTGAAAATCTATAGATTCATGTCACGTGTACTAGAGACTTTTAAGTGTGTTGCCAGTAACCGAAAAGGACCTTGAGCCAGCGGCATATGATGCTTTTTTTTGCTTGCTGCGCTCTGACACAGATTTCAAACAACAAAACGTGATTAGAAAAACGTCATAGCTTCTGCAAATAGAATGAGTGATAAGAAACAACACACGGTTCTTATGTATACAATCTGTGTATTTCTGTATAATTACGAGTGTATGTTTCTATTTGACAATTTCTCACTTTTCATAATTTTTTTTTACATAATATATGGATATATATTATTTGATAATATATTCCATACAATTCAGCTGCTACAACGTTCGAATACATATATTCCTAGATTTTTACATGTTTTTCGTACTCGGGAAATGTCATTTAATTGTTGTAACAGTTTAGTTATAATAATTGCAAGGCGAGCAACAAATATTGGGCGATTCTCTTATATAATTCAACTCTTGTCTAGTTAAATCAAACAGATTTCACTTCTTGTTTACGAAGTCTTCACCCTTCTGGATATTTTTCTGGAGCTCTGGAATCGCGGCTTCCAATAGTTTTTGCTCGAAACTACTAAGTTTACCGTAGCCCAAGTTCTTTTCGAGTCCATTTTTCTGAAATTTAAAATACATTTATTGATAAACGTTTAATCTCTTATTAGTTTAGTCTACTTAGAAAGATAAAATTTATCGTTCATGGAAGATAAATTTTGACTTTCACTTATCCTTAAATTTTACTTACGCCCAAAAGCACTGGCGTGGAGAAGTATTTGGCGTTGGTAACGTTGGACCTAACATATGAGCACTCAACAATACCAGTTTCTCCATTTAGCGCTCTGAGTAACGAAATACCAAAACGTGCACCAGCATAAGCCATAGACAAGGTTGCAGATCCGGTGCCTGCTTTTGCTTTAACAACCTCAGTACCGGCTTCTTGAATTCTTTCGGTGAGCGCTTTCAACTTGTCTTCTGGGAAGGAAACCGACGGCGTGCATTGCGAGATCACTGGAATAATAGTAATGCCACTGTGTCCACCGATAACTGGAACGTTTGTTTTCTGTGGATCCTGGCCCTAAAGATCATTTTGCAATATTTTTTCTTAGTCTTTCTAATAAGCTACATAGCATATGAAAACTGTATAGTAGGCTTTAATGAAAGGATTACCTTTGCCTCCGCAACAAACGTGTTGGCTCTGACGATATCCAAAGTAGTTACTCCGAACACCCGATTAGGATCGTATACACCTGCTTTCTGCAACACTTCGCTTGCAATTGGTACCGTGCTATTTACGGGATTTGAGATGATTGCCACCAAGGCTTTTGGTGCAGCTTTAGCCATCCCAGCGACAAGATCCCGGACAATGGAGGCATTTGTATTGAAAAGATCATCGCGAGTCATACCTGGCTTGCGTGGTACACCAGCAGGGATGATAATAACCTGACAGATAAAAAGATTACATAATAATTAATTAATAATACATGGAAAAAGCAAGAAATTCAATTTTACTTTAAAAAATATAGTCACTATTTATGACAGTGTGACACATTTCTGACGCACCTGACATCCTTTAAGACAATCATGAAGTTGATCCGGACCAGTGTAAGCTTTGACTTTCGAGGCCGTATCAATGTGTGACAGGTCGGCCGCAACACCTGGTGTATTCACGACATCATAGAGCGACAATTCGGTAACAAGAGGCGAATGCTTCAAGAGCAGTGACAACGGCTGACCAATGCCACCGCTGGCTCCCAGAACAGCAACTTTACCATCACGCTACAGAAAAATATCAAAATCAAAATATTATAGAATCAAATATCATAAATTTCAAATTTGAAACTTTATTACATTTCAGCGCATGCGTATCTAACTACTGTACATATGATATTCGGAGTTGCATAATAGTGATCCGATCGTAATTACACGTCGTTTTCTGAGATACGAAAAATTCCATTCCGAATTAAAGAAACGTATCATTCATTTTTGACAATATGTCATCAACCGAGAAAATACAGAATAATACTTATATGACGGTAATATCATACACATAACGACTTTGCGGTCCGATAAGGAATGTGCAGTACATAAATGTAAAAATATTATCTTATGTTTAATCTAAAAAATATGCAGATATATACGAGTGTAATAGATATCGATATGTTCTTAAACAAATAAAGGTTTTCTTACAAAAACAACAACCGTATAATATCTATTACTATGCAATATGGTATTATAATATTATATTACACTTTTTTATATTGACACATTTAGGATGAGATAATTTCTTTCTTCCTCTCCCTCTTTATCTGTCCTTACCTTAGCACTAGTTGATAACTGTTTTGCTCCTTGCTGAGCACCATTTATGATAGGCCTGAAAAATCGCGGCAGCATACTGATGTGATAGCAGATATGAACGACTATTGAATGATCAAAACGTCTTCGCGAGAAAACACGCAAGTGAATAACCCAAAAGCACTTGTGAGTGACCTTCGCGATTTACCAGGGGTTACAGATTTCTCTTGCTCTTCGATTGCAACGTCCGCACTGCCATCTGTAAAATACGAGCTACACAGATGAAGTAGTTTGTTAAGAAAAGTACACTCAGTGAAAAAAATATAGCAGAGTTTTGCATAACTCAAATCTGTCAGTTCTCTTTTCGGGATGGAGATAATAAAGGGATTGTTGTACAACTGTAGTGTTGCAATAACATTTATTAATGTACAATATTACGACGATTTGAAATTCGGAAAAAAGTATTTTTTTATTAACCTTCCTAATTGATGCTCCATTTTATAGACAGCTTCTCTTTTAGTATGATTATATTTCTATTTTATCTAATTCAACCGCGAGAGACACTTTATGCCTTTGCAGCGAGAACTTCAAGATCTTTGATGCACTGTTGGAGAGTTGCTTTCTCTTGCTCAGGAGTGATGGCTTTTAATACCCCATCTATGATCCATTGAACCATGTGTTTTTGCGCAAGTCTGCGCTCAAGATTTTGTATTTGAACTTGGTAGTCAAGACGCCTCTTTACCTATAAACAGAAAGTAATACAAATGTGATTACGTTTTATGTTGCATTTTATTTTATTTTATATGCATAATGTGTGCATAGAAAATATATTATACCTCTTGGTAAATCTGAGCCAAGCGTTCTCTGTAAATTGCTTCCAATTGTATCTTGACATTCTCTTTCTTAATGTCAAATATCATTTTTTGTCCATCTAAACTAGCCTGTTCTTTTTTCTCACTTGCAATAGCGTCTTCATACATAGCTATTTCTTGGTTTCTCGATTCATTAAGCTGAGCCTCATATTCATCTATTTTCTTGTCCACAAATTCTGCTGTCTTTGGACCAAATTTCTTTACAGCAAATACACATATTATAAACAAAGATATACCGTTATAAAATTCATGTTCCATAACATAAATTTCTTTGGAACACAAATAAGTGCCTACAGCCACAGCAAAAGCATATGGTCCTGAAAAAGTAACACATTCACATATGTTTGACAATAAAACTTTGCATGAAGAATCGTTTTATTTTGTATAGTATTTCTTTTAAACTTTATATATTGGATAATTTTGATGTAGTAATCATTACGTACATGCAAAAACTTATTGAATCTGATATTATATAGGGATTGATTAGATACATAAAGAGACATGAATAGATCTGATAATTATAATAAACACAATTGTGTACCTGATGCACCAGTTTTAGGATAAAAAGCCTGAAACCATTCTTCAGGTATAAATCCATGTCTTACTGGAGATGGCTCAATCAATTGTTTAGGACGAGGAGGACTTGCTGCAGAAGAAGCACTTTGTGTTCCACATATAGCTATGGGTAGCTGAGCTGTAAAAAAAGATAGAATTCTTTAATATAACAGTAGCATATATTTAAGATACAAAAATAAGAATACACAGATATATAGTAAAAAATAATAGAACAAACAAGAGAAAAAGAATCTTAAATACTTAGTGCAATAATACATAACCAAACAATATACAATAGTATCATTTCACGCTTTCAAAAAAAATGGTTTAACTTTAAAATTATATAAATAATCTATAAATAATTCTTTTTATGATAGAATATATAAATAGTTTGAGACACACTGTGAGACACACAAACAGGTGTATCGAGTGTATCGAGAAATGTCATTATATAATAGCAGACACGAAGATTGATAATTAACAAAGTTTCTTGTGAGATAAATTTACTTTGCTTGACTGAAATTAATAAGATTACACAATTGCTATTTACCACTACGAAAAGCCAATCTCGACAACATTCTTTACTGAACGCCGACCACTTGCAGCAATTGCTTGCAGCAGCGAAATGTTGTGAAAAGCAATGTCAATGGGCAGCAGTAGTGGAAGAGACCATGATGTAAGGTATTCCCGGATGCGCAGTGTTTGACCAATCAAAGAGTTGCCTCAAATAAATGGTTTCCTACGCAAAACTTTTAATTAACATTTAAATTTTTATTACTTTTAAAATTTTGTTATTCTAATTTTATAATAAAAGGTCTAAGGTCTTTGTATGCAAAATTTCATTCATTTTCTATGATTAATGTGAGAGATACAAGCATTTTTCGCTGAAGGTTTAAGCGAGAATAGTCGGTCGCTGCGAGAAAATCGGAGCTAAATTTCAAATATGTTATCAGGATCACAGAAAGTAACAAGAGCTCTACCAGACGAGAGGTAACCTGACAGTCGATAATGTCGTTGTATTAGGGAAGAATAAATTGAAGTAAGTGGCACTAAATCTATCTACCGGTATATTTATCGATAAATTCCAGCCGATAAATTCAACTTTTATTACCAGGATCACA